>CAUYPK010052494.1:0-20714 GCA_963574355.1 Loris lydekkerianus | reverse complement strand
GAATATTGGTTTTCTTCGAATTATCCCAGAGCTCTCTGAGAGAGTGGTCTGTTTTTGCTCTCCATTTCTCTTCTTCTTTGCGGGTTTGGGAGCGTTCAAAAGCTTTGTCTTCAATGTCAGAAATCCTTTCTTCTGCTTGCTCGATTCTGTTACTGAGGGATTCTACTGTGTTTTTCAGATCTTTGAGGGATGCAACTTCTTGTCTCAATGATTCAAAATCTTTGGTCATTTGCTCTTTGAATCCATTGAATTCTTGAGATAACTTTGGAATTCTAGTTCAATCTTATTTGCAATCCAGATCCTGAATTCAATTTCTGACATCTCAGCTATTTGTTTGTGCATGGCGTCTTGTGCTGTTTCTGCCCCATTGATCCTTGGGGGAGTTGATCTACTCTGATTATTCATATTGCCAGAGTTTTTCTGTTGATTTCACCTCATGATTGTTTTTCACCATTGCCTCTGGCCATCCTCAGAGTTGGGGAGGTATCTCTCCAAGATTATACCCCAGCAGGATCACTCTATTGTTGCTGGATCTTTGTAGGGAGTGACCCTGTGTAGTTCCTCTGGGGCTGCTCTAGCTAGGAAGTTCTGGTTGTGGAAGCAGCTCCAGTGTGTGACACACGCAGATTCAGCAACAGGGCTGGGTGTGGTGCGCATGGTTCTGGGGGTGCCTGCCACCCAGTGACTTTGGCACAGAGAACCCAAGGCTCCAGCAGTCTCTGGCCAGGAGAAGGGCTCTGTGCAGAGGCAGGGAGGGCTCCAGAGGGCACGTAGCTATCAGAGTCCCTGGCCAGATGAATGAGCTAGTGTGGAGGCTGGGAGGACACAGGAGGCAGGTTGCAGGGTTGCGTGGCTGCCACAGTTCCTGGTCAGGGAATGTGGAGGCCCGGTGGGTGTGGGTCACCAGTTGGGGGTCACTGAACAGTTCTTATGGAGGTCTGGGCAGTGCCAAGCCCAGGAATTTGAGGTTGCTATGAGCTGTGACGTCATGGCACTCTACCCAGGGCAACAGCCCAAGGCTCCATTGTGCCAAAACCATCTCAGTCTACCCCTTAGGATTAAGTGTGTAAGGCAGTTCAGTCCCCGCCTTTAGGCTGCTCAGTCACTAGGTTACTTTGTCCCCCCCCATCCTTGCTCTGGGACCCTCAGGGTGGAGCTTGCCAGAGCAGTTTTTTCACACAGTGGCTTCCTGTGCCCAGCTCATTGGCTCAGTCTGGAGCCCCAGACAATGCCCAAAGTTCTCCACACTCCTGCTCAAGCTCTCCCTAAGGCAGCTCAACTGAGCGCCAAGTCCAAGAACACCAAAAAAGTTCACAGGTAAGGCCTTTCTGGTTTGTAGTCTCACTGCTGCTTGTATTCATGGTTGCTGGCATGACTAGGTCGATGGAACACAGGCAGCCACTTGCCAGTTTTCCACTGTTTTTGTCCTCCTCTTGGGGTCCATAAGTCCCTTGCTGGCTCCCTGTATCCTCAAAGGGATGATCATAGGCAGATCCCACTGGCCACAGATGTCTGGAGTCTTGTCTCTTCAGACTCACCGTGCCCAGTTGCAGGGAAGCTGTTACTCGGCCGCCATCTTTAATCCCCATGCCTTTTATTTTTTGCACCTATTATGCCAGAATTCACAGGGAGTAGGCTCCATCAGCTCAAGGTCCTTCCCATTGGCTGTCACAATGTCTGTTATGCCATGAGTTTAAGGGACTCGGTTCCAGCATTATGCCCCTGTTCAACTTGTTCTCCTGTGTGCTATGCTGTGTGTCTGTTGTGCCATGAAATCACAGGGAACAGGTTCTAGCAGGTCATACTCCTTTCCACTGGTTCTCACAAAGTGCACTACTGGTAGAGCAGGCGGGAGCTTCAGTTGAACCCAGGTACCTTCTCTTTGGCTTCTTTCTTTTTCTGATCATTTTTCTTGATGTGTTTCAGAAAGTGATCTCGGCTCTTCAAGTGCTTAATATGCTCAAAATGAATGAGTTAATTAAATTCTGCTTTGGAGTTATCAATTGCTTTCCAGGCCCAAACCATAATTTAGCAATATAAATTTAAAAAGTTTTTTAATCTGAAGTTATGTAGAACAATTTATGATGAACCATTTTCTATTTCAGATTTGGGCATACAAGAGTAAGGATGATTACACATTTCCATTTCATTAGAAGGGTGGATCAGGATAAGTAGGTAAATATCACAGAAAAGCACCTTGTTCAACACACAAAAAAAATCCACACCTTTTAACAAGGGTTAGTTATGAGAATTTTCAGTAAAGTTGTTAGCCATTTTCCCTCTCAGTTCCAGTTCCAGTTGGCTTTAAGTTGGAAAAGCTAAAGGAGACATAGGTTTTTAGATTGTTTTGATGTATCTTCAAAGTTGTAAAAGTTATAAAGCAGTCAGTGTTAAAATATAGTTTGATAGTTTAGCAATAATGTCTTGCTTCCGGGATACTGTTCTCACACTTTCTAGCTTTAGGAATGTACTTTACTCATGGGAACTAAAAATGTTATGCTTTGAGAAACCAAAGGGGAAAAGTTCAAAAGGTGGTCCATGGCTTTTTTTTTTTTTTTTTTTTTTTTCTTTTTAAGGTTTAGAAAAAGGATAAGACTGTTTGGATTATGTTGTTCTCTGATTTAGTATTAAAAAATAACTAATGAATATATGGTAACCTTCAGGTTATCACCATTCTTGCTCAAGATAGATTTACGGTAAAAATAGACTACTGGGACTGTCTTGTTAAATTGTTAAAGACACGTTTTAGATGTGTTGCAAATAACATCCTCTATCCTTAGGTCAAACAAAATATGTAAACACAATTTTTTTAGATAAGAATACTTATTATAGTTTCATCTGTTATACTTCCTATTAAGATGATTATATAAGAACATATTAATACAGTCTTTTCAATGGTTTTATTCTGAATATGTGCTAAATTTTTAACACATGATCATTTTTTGACATGCTCAAAGTAACATTCATTTTATTTTTCATTTAAAAACTTGTGAGAAGTGCAAAGAACACATTTCATCCAGAAATGACTTTTGTTAACATTTTGATGTATCTTATTTTTTACATTTTCCTATCTACATGTGCATTTATATGGATTGTGTGGTTATTAAAAATGGAGATCATGTTGCAGATACAATTTTTATTCTTCTCATGGAAATCATGAGCATTTTCCATGTCATTAAATATGTTTTCAGATGCAAAACCTGGATTTTAATAAAAATATCCTCTCCTAGAAGTTCAACAAACATGTTATCTTCTTCAATATGAAAGGCATAATAAAAGAATCTTTTAAATAATTTTCCTATTGTGCATTTTGCTGGTTTATAGAGTTTTTTAATGTAAAAGGTGCCATGATAAACGTTTCTACACATAAATATTTGACAGTATGTATTGTTTTTTCCTTGGATATGTTTTTAGGGTATGCAGTGGTTAGCTAGCTGTGTCTATAAAAGCTACACTTTTATCGAAGTTTTTAAGTGTACACTTACCATACCACAATTAAATATTTTAGTTTTTTTTTAATCTGTGCCAATTAGTACACAAATTATATTATTTCATCACTATAAACATTACCAATTCATTTTTTTAATTTCAGACTAATACGAGAGTTCATACAGTGAGGTTACACTGTTTGTGTTGTAAGGTAGAGTCCCAGTTGTTGTGCCTTCACCCAGGAAGTGTGCCTACACCCAGGCTGGGCTCCTGTGGGTGGGAACTTGCCGAGTACCTTCCCCCCTCTTCTTGAATTTAATTGAGTTTTTCTCCCAGGTGAGCCTATAGTTATTAATCTCTTAGTTTCAACTTAGTATTGAGTACATGGGATGCTAGTTTTTCCATTCCTGTGATATTATTTAGGAGAGGCCTTCCTCTTGGCCATCTGATGACCATAGTGTTATCCAGCAGTGAGGTAACACTTTTTCTAGGATGAGTTCATGGACTTAATTATTGACCTCATAGTTGGTACAAGATCATTAGAGAGAAATTTAAAGATTATAGAAGTACTGAATTAGTCCATCCTTACTTTCTAGCCAGTAGAAAGTGCTTATTGTCTAAGTAGATAAAGTGCTACAAATCCAGAGTGATGAAAGGGACAAACATTGGCTGAGGGATGGAAGAATTAAAACAATGAACAGGACAGGGAGAGAGCTGGTCAAGGCCAACAAGAGCCATTGTGGGGTTGCTAGCCTAACGTCCTTTGTACCTAAGATCCCTATTTCTGTGCTGATTGAATAATCATTGGCAATGGAAAGAACAGAAGAACAATGGGGGTGGGATGTTTTTATTCTGAGAATGCAATACTGGCAACACTCTGGATTCTATTAATTGCATCCACCACATCTTATAAAATATATTTTCATAGTCCACCTGTAGTGGGCTTTGGCTTCACTCATTGTATTCATTGACTCTAAAAAATACTAAAATGTAATTTTTTTCACATCATTTTCATTAAATAAAATTCACTTTAATCTTTATGACCATATTTAAAGTGAAAAACATAAATATCCTCTCAAATGGTCTATATGTCAAAGTGGCTGATACTTTGTGTGTTTCCCATTCAAGCTGCCCGCAACGTCAAGCACACTGCACATTTATTATGACTTTACAGAATGGGTTTAGCTGTTGGCTCAGGGCGCAGGGAGAGAACCAGAGTTCTCTGCCTTAAGGTAGAGTGACAATTATTCAAGCCAAGCATATCTATAAACTGGCTGAAGTGTATTTTGAAGTAAATGTGATTTTTGTACCTAGTTGGAGGGGTACAATGCTTAGGATTGAACCTGTTATCTCCCTTGATCTGAGGTCTGGAGCACATGGAGACATCCCTTTCTAACTAACATACACACTAACAGAAACAGTTCACCAGGATATCCAGCCAACATTTCTTGCCGAGGGCAGAGTTCTTTGGAATTTACTGAAAATAGAAACTGATTAAATTTGACACAGAGGACGTTTATATTTATAGAAACACTTTAGATAAGACAAGAGTTTTAAAAGCCAGAAAATAAATCACTTTCAGTTGGTATTTTCAGAAAAATAGTGTCACCTTTTAAAAGTTTTAATAGGCATAAAATGATTGTTACGTTGATATTGGCAGAAATTAGATGGTTAGTTGGAGATTTTAATCTAAGAGGATGAATTACTTTAACACTGGTTTAGAATTTTTCTTTACTATGTACAGTTCAATTTTGTGGTCTGGCAAAGGCCCAATAGTCATTTATCTAGCATGCATACCTTTCTGCAGATGGATTTTCAAATATGATTATAAAGTTCATACAACAGAACTATTCTCAAAATAAATATGTCAGCGGGCTTTGTGTTATTTTATGCATCTATTGTGGATGCAACATAACTTGGTGTACAAGCGCAGACTACAATTTAAGACATTTTGCCAAAGCTATCCAAGTAAAGCATCGTTTGAGATTGTGGAAGGTGATTTAGAAACACCTGGGCTGAACATTTATGTCCTGGTCTTAAACCTTAAAAACCTTGCAGTTTTACAGCCCTATTGAGAAAAGACAGGAACAGTATTTACACTTGTTAGTATTATACTTAACACACTGCCGAGAGAAACCAGTGAAAATTTTGAAAATAATGCAAATGAAGAAGGAAAGATTAAAAAGGATTCATGTTTGGGCAGTGTTGATAGGCTTAGAAATGTATTTTTTAGGAACATGTCTTTTATAGTTTGGGGTTTGGGATCATGATGAGAAGATTCCTTGGCATAACTTTTGAATCTTCTATGTAAATGAATATCATTCTTTGTTGTGATATTTTTATTTTTAAAATTAGATCATAACTATGTACATTACTGCATTTATGGGGTACAATGTGCTGATTTTATATACAATTTGGAATGTTTATATCAAACTGGTTAACATAGCATTCACCTTACTTACTTAATTGTTGCGTTTAGACATTTATACTATTAATATATTTGACATGTACCCTTGCAATATGCACAGTAGGTGAGGTCCCACTGATTACCCTCCCTCCACTATCCAACCCCCCCCCTTGCACTCCTCTTCTCCTTTTTTCTGTGCTATAATTGTGTTATATCTTTTGTATGAAAGTGTGGGGGATTATATATTGATTTCATAATAGTACTGAGTACACTGGGTATTTTTTTCCATTCTTGAGATACTTTACTAAGAAGAATATGATCCAGCTCCATCCATGTAAACATAAAAGAGGTAAAGTCTCCATCTATTTTATGGCTGCATAATATTCCATAGTATACATATACCACAATTTGTTAACCCATTCATGGGTCGATGGGCACTTTTCACTGGTTTCTTTCGGCAGTGTGTAATATTTAATGGAATGTACTTAGGAGTCCCAGCAAATTGTGAAACAAGAGTGAAGGAATTCTTCTCAAGCTCTATGTGGTCCTCTTGGTACCTCTGACTTTTTAACAATGCTGTTCCCACACCCTACTCCATCTCTCCCTTACATCTGTTTGGTCTAATTTGATGCCACACAAGACAGAAAGCTTCCTGGATAGATGAATATAAGCTGATAGAGTGGTGAGGAGAAGGACCGTAAGGCCTCTTCCTCATCAGCAACACT
The DNA here is from genome assembly GCA_963574355.1 of Loris lydekkerianus. Taxonomy (NCBI): domain Eukaryota; kingdom Metazoa; phylum Chordata; class Mammalia; order Primates; family Lorisidae; genus Loris; species Loris lydekkerianus. The sequence goes on along the minus strand of CAUYPK010052494.1, from coordinate 14,153 downwards.
ACATGTAGCAGCCATCATCTGGAGGAGCTCCTGCAACTTTTTTTTGTCAGAAAGAGTGATTTTCAGACAGTATAGTAGGTTAGCGGCCCCATGACTCATGATGTCAGTCTTTGCTCAGAGCAGGAATTCTCCAGGCAATCAGATCACACATGAACCCCAGGATGTGCCATATGCTAATCTCTGTTAAAAATAAATAAATCTTTGCTGACGTGTTTGAGTACTTACTCTGGCCCAGCACAGAGTGGTTTGCATGTATTATCTAAATTAACCCCCCCAGAAATCCTATCAGGGAGATACTCTTGTTATCATTTTACTGATGAGATATCTGTGTCATTGATTGATATCAGTATCTCTGGAATCAATCAGGATTCCCATGTGGTTATTGGTTTTAATTTTGGATCACAGATATGTGGTTCTCTTCCCTGGGTTATTTAAGCATGAATTTAATTCATATCTAATTCAACCTCGACAAAGTAGCTTTAACATCACCACATTCCCTAAAGCTACAAATTCAGGCTCTTCAAATTGGAGATATGGTTAGCTTCTCCTTATCTCAAGGAGCATATTATATTCACGTGATATTTTCACTTTTTCCTTTGATTAAGGAAGAAAAAAAGAATTCAGGTGAAATCAAGTCTTCTTTTTTTTCCTTCTGTGATCCATCACCACGTGCCTCCTGTGTTCTGGAGAGCTCAGGACTCGGCCTCAGACCCCATGGGATGGTAAGAGGTGCCCCACATAATGGCTGTTCCACTCCAGCCAGTCCAGCAACGTGCTGTTGCTTTTGTGTCTCTGCTTCCTGATGGGAGCAGCAGGGTGGGAGGGCAGCCTCAGAAAATAGACAGCTTCTTTCCAGAGCTGGGTAATCAAAAGAGGGATGGTTGCAGATTGGATATCACTCCTTTTTAGACATCTCCTGTGCTTCCCATTTGTTCTACCGAACCCCTTGTTCATCTCTATATTTTCACAAAAAGGGACCATATTCCTCTTTTATTCTTGTGTGTATTTTGTATATTTCCAACAAACACATATATTTCACTTATTAAGGGCCAAGCATCATTTTAAGTGTTTTACCAGTATTAAGACTCATTTAATCCATATAATAACCATACCTAATAGGTATCACAATGAGATAATTCTAGCAGGTTTCCAAACATTGATCAATGCTATAAAGAAAATGACTAGGGTTAATGTGACAGGAAGTTACTTGTAGTCATCTGTACCTTACATAGCCAAAGATGGTCTCTCTGAAGAGATGAAGTTTGAATTGATATCTATAGACTTTAATCCCTGGTTGTGTGAGGACTGGATGAGCTGATATATCTGAAATGTGTGGGGCGTATGTGTGTATGTGTTTGTACCCCCACTCCATATTTTCTGCTTTTCTTTTACCCTTCAACCCCCTCTTACCCCTACCCAAAGTATAATGCAATTTAGGGACAGGACAGAAAGTAGAACTGAGCTGCAAATCGTTCTGTCTTATTCTTGCAAAGCCTCAAACCTTCAGAGAATTTAGAAGGAGGATAGGGTGTAATAGGAAAACAGAGGTAGAGTGCCTGGAAAGAACCTAAAGAACACAGGTTCCTTCAGGACACCAAGGGAGCCGAGGAGGCAGGAGTGTGCTCCCCAGGGTGGAAGGGGCCACTCAGTGCCCTGCCTGAGAAGCTAGGGGGCTCCCCAGGGCCTTTGGTAGGGAGCTTTGCACAGACTAGCACATAAGGACACAAGAGAACAGCAAAGATTGCCAAACTGATAAGGTCAAGAGATAACTGGGGTAATTGCAAGGACGGTTGGGATGGCCAGAAGCCCCTGGCTGTTATTTATGTGACCCAGAAATGGAGCACAGCTCTGGTTTGGGCAGAGAAAGACTCCAAGAAGAACAGTCTCACAGTAGCCCCACGGTACAGGGATTGGAAATTGAAATGAACTTTCTTATGAAAAAGAGAGAGGGGCGGGTGCCCATAGCTCAGTGAATAGGATGTCAGCCACATACACCAAGGCTGGCGGGTTCAAGCCCAGCCTGGGCCTGCTAAACAGCAATGACAACTGCAATCAAAAAATAGCTGCGTGTTGTGGTGGGCACCTGTAGTCCCAGCTACATGGGAAGCTAAAGCAAGAGAATTGCTTAAGCCCAAGAGTCTGAGGTTGCGGTGAGCTGTGACGCCACAGCACGCTACCAAGGGTGACAGTTTGAAACTGTCTCAAAAAAAAAAAAAAAAAAAAGAAGAAAGAAAAAGAGAGAAAGAGATGAAGTGCATCTGAACTAATAAATTGAGACTTACTTCCAATATCTACTTAAAAAGTGTCATTAACAGCATTTACTTAGCTACTATGGATATGGAGGTGAAGGAGCTTGGGAAATTTTGCCCCAAAATATGACCCCATAGTCTAAAAAGTACCTATATACTCGAGTATAAGCCGAGTTTTTTCGGCACAAAATTTGTGCCAAGTTCAGGTTTTTCCGCACAAATTTTGTGCCGAGAAAACTCGACTTATACTCCAGTATATACGGTATTTTGAATTAAAGGCACTCAAGGGGGTTTCTCTCTATCTGTATAAAACAGGCAGACCATAGAAAAGAACTTACCTTCCCCTTCCTAGTATCTTAATACATTGCAGGAAAGAAGATTTAGAATGGGACCAGACCTGGCCCAGATCATTGTAAACATAACATCTGTCTCTCAGGTTCATGTACAACTTGGTTTGTTTCCCTCCATCCATTCAGCCTCCCCAGTATCTATTCATCCTCCCTAGTGACCATGTCTTGTCCCTAAACAGAATTACCTGTAGTCCTCATTTCCTGTCCTCTAGAAGTAGGGCATATAAATTTTGGGATACTGAATGATCTCTCTGAGATTCTCCCCTTATGTGTGGTAAATAGACCTCTTTCTCTTATTAATCTGCCTTATTGTAAGTTGATCTTTCAGTGAACTTTCAGGGAAAAGGAGAAGCTTCCCCCCTCATCCTGCAGAATAACGTAGAAAATGGATCACTGTCCAGCTGAGGCCTTTTAAATAATTCCTACCTGCTACTGGATCTCACTTATCAGTTAGATATAATTTTAAGGATTTCATATCTTTCCTTTCCACTGGCACTTGTCTTCAAACAGGCTAAAAATCCCTTTTATCCCCCAAATAACCACCACCAGTTTCTCTTGATCCAACCATTACATTAAGTTCCTGTGGCCTTCCTGTCCTTTATCACATTTCTTAAGAGGGTGGTCACACTTCATGTGTCTCCTTTCATAATTCCCATGAACTTTCCAGATGATTAAAGCTTAGTTTATTTTCTCACCATTGAGGGAAACTATTTTTACTAGGAAGACAATGGCCTCCTGCAGGCCAAACCCAACATTTTTTATTCTGCGTCCTATTTAGGCTCTAAATAGCATTTGACACTGTATGCCACTCCTATATGTCAAGATTTGTTTTTTAAACTCTTTTAAAGGAAATATTGCAGGAAATGGAAGTCACATTACCCTCTCCCCCTTCCCCCCGCTGCTTGAGCCCGTACCAATGATTTATATTCCATACTTCAGTTAATGCCCATTGTATGCCACATTCCTCCTTTCTTTTTCTTAACTCTCATATCCAGAAGAAGCCAAATCCTATAGCTTCTACCTAAGAAATATTTCTTAGCCATTTGTGTGTGTTTATTTTTTTTTGAGACAAAGTCTCACTCTGTACCCTGGGTAGAGTGCTGAGGCATAAGCGTAGCTCACAGTAACCTCAAACTCCTGGGGTCAAACACTCCTCCTACCTGAGTAGCAGAACTATAGGGGTCCACCACAATGCCCAGCTACTTTTTCTATATTTAGTAGAGATAGGGTCTCTTGTTCAGGCTGTTCTCAAACCCTAAGCACAAGGGATCCTCCTACCTCAGCCTCTCAGAGTGCTGGGATTATAGTCAGGAGCCACCGCACCCGGCCACTTAACCATTCATCTTTCTTTCAGCTTCTACCATAATAGGAAGCTCTCATTTTTCTCTTGGTTAGAACATTTTAATAACCCTGAGTTGATTTTCCTGCTACTAGTATCTCATACTCGACTCGTATCTTCTACTATAAGCCAAACCCGATATGATATCTCTCCCGTAAGGTTCTCTGCTGTCTCTCTGTTGCCCCAGGATGAAGTCCAAACACCTCACAGAATCTCACAGGGGTTTTCCTGGGTCCAGAGAGTCAACATCTCCTGGGAGTTTGTAAGCAAAGCAAAATCTTGGACCCTATCCCAGAGTACTGAAACAAAAACACATGTGTCCAATTATGTGTGGTTTAATAGGCCTTCCAGGTGATTCTAATTCTTACTAGATCTGGAGAACCAGGGTCACTACTGCTTAGGAGAAGGACCTTTTATTCTAGCTGCTGCTAGACGTTGCAGCTTCTCCTGCATTTGAGTTTTTCATGTTCTTTTCTCATTGACTGTCTTGGCTTATAAATGTCAGACGTTAGAACTATTCTTTCAAGATGGCATTTTAATTTTCGTTTGCTGGAAAATTACTATTATTTCTTCACTACCATCTCCAGTGCTGTGACAATTCTGACCTTCTACAAGAAACACATATGTCCCTATCCTCCACAGAGATTTTGTTCGTATCTCTATAAGAGCATTTACCATAGAAAGTACATTTTAATTTTTCTCTCTATATACAATATTTTCCTCCTTTTTTCTGTTTTGTGGGTTTTGTTTGAGAGAGTCTCACTTTGTCACCTGGGTAGAGTGGTGTGGTGTCACAGCTCACAGCAACCTCAAACTCCTGGGCTCAAGTATTCCTCCTGCTTCAGCCTCCCGAGTAGCTGGGACTACAGGCACCCGCCACAATGCCCAGCTATTACTAGAGACAAGGTCTCACTCTGGCTCAGGCTGGTCTGGAACCGGTGAGCTCAGGTAATCCACCTGCCTTGGCCTCCCGAGTAGCTGGGACTACAGACTCCTGCCACCACAGCCAGCTAGTTATTCTATTTTTAGTAGAGAAGGAGTCTCACTGTTGCTCAGGCTGGGCTTGAACTCCTGAGCTCCAGGGATCTGTCCACCTGGGTCTTCTGAAGTGCTGGGATTATAGGCCTGGCCACTATATTTCCTCCTAAGACTGAGGATTCCTCAACTACAGATGCCAGTCCCTATTTGTGTCCTAGTGGCCTAGCTGTTTTCTGTTCTTCTCTTCTTTTTACTGCATCCTCTTTCTTCCGCTTTAAGAGCATGGAAAAAAATACTGCTAAAATGAAATATTTCAACTCAGCATCAAAATGGAGATTGAGAAGATTGGCAAGTATCACAGCTCCGTAGAAGTCTTTTTACACATCAGAGTAACCAGGTTCCTATAGCTCTTTTGTCCACCTGTGACTGTAAAAATGGTAATAATTAATTGAGAGTCAGCCTGGCTCCTCTCACCTCTGACCATATGTTATTTCTATTCTGCTTTATCTACATGTCCCAGTAGGCCCCATTACACAGCTTCCTATGTGACCACAAGATTCTGACAGCAAGGATATAATGTTTCCCAGGTGATTCCTCTCTATTGTTCAGACATCCTATTGCCTAAAGTGCAATTATTTCAATCTCTTTCCCTGTTTTTTTTTTTTTTTTTTTTTTTTTTTTTAAATCTTATTGCCATTCCCTGACAAAGGAAGTATGTGGTAAAGAGATGAAGGAAGGTCAGGTTTTGGACCCTGTTTGATGGCCTCTCTCACTAAAATGTAGCCCTCTCCTCTTTTTATACTTAATTTATGAATATGGACATTTTAAAAAGAGGCACTTTTACTCCAGGTATGAAAGTAGTTTACAAAACATGGGCACTGATATTGGCAGACTTGGGGTAGCTTTGCTGTTACCGTTGTCTGACTGCAGATGTTCCCATAGCTTGATGTTAAACCGTATAGTAAATAACTCCACCCAAAGCACCTAATTTAATTCATTCCCTTAAAAACTTAACATGGTTTCCACTGGTAATTTTACATTTATAGAGAGAGCCATGTGCCTTATTTCCAGGAAGTGAAATTAAAGAATAAAGTCAAAATAGATTATTTTAATTACCGATAAATATTATATGTGATTAATATATAGTGAAACAAGATCAACCAATAATTTTAAAATGACCATTTAATTTCATCATTGAGTATACAATATTCTTTGATTACTTCCTTAGATTTATTTTATACTATGCAGAAAACCACTTCTGGGAAAGCCTAAGTGGCTAAGTGGCTTTTTAATGTGATTTTTATAGTCATTGAAAGGGACAGATTTTTGACAAATCTCAGCGTTAGTTCCAAACTGCTACAGCAGCTTATTTTCCAGGAACAAGCAATTCCAGCTCAATGTAATGGTTAACAAGAACATCTAGCTCATTAGCTAGATCTGAACTTCTCTAACTGTTAAATTCACTTCATGCAGAGAAGTCTTGGGGTCAGCCTGGAACAATTTCTTACAGCAGAGAAGCAGAACTCTGCAACACTTTGAATTCCCAGATAAACAAGAGACGTAAAATTGTTGTGTGTCTGATGTTCCACTTGGAGGTGGTAACAGTGGAGCTATTCTTAAGGAAGTACATAAAGCTTACACTGTCTGAGTCAACGTCTTCATGAAGAGGACACATTTGGAGACCCGTTGTTTGAGGTGCCGGCGTGCTGTCCATATGTCCCCATCTGCTGCAAGGGACCACTGAGGCCATCTCATGTGAAGCTTTCCCCCTGCAGGCTCTCCATAGTCCTTTTATTTATACTATAGCAAGACTCTGAACTTGAACATTTTAGCCTCTGCCAATGGCTAGAATTGTTAATCAGCTATCATAAATTTGCCTTCTCTTACAATCATCCTGAGGTGGGAGAATAATCGGCCTCATTCTGCACTTTGTTCACTATAAAACTTTGAATGACACTGACTTGTTTTATTTGCAGTTTTCCAAATGCTCACAGCTAACAAAATCCCTTCATTTCCACAAAATTACAGTGATGATCTTGGACCCAACTGCATCCTCCCTCCCTCTGAATCACGATCACTCTTCCTCCAGTTGGTCAACTATATTTAAGCAGAAAGGAAAAGGAGAGAAAGGCTGACACTGTTTAAAAGAAACACAGAGGCCAGGGCTTATCAGGTTAGTGCTAAAGAGTTTCATGACATTCGGCTACTGTGGGTGAACTTTCCTTCCTGCTCCCATGCTGGAAATGTGAGCTTCAGCAAACCATGCATTGGCTATTGCTATGATTTTAAAGACTCCCTGAATTTCATGTGTTGAAAACTTAATCCCCAATGTGGCAGTATCAAGAGGTAGGATCTGTAAGAATTGATTAGATTTTGAGGGCTGTGCCCTCATGAATGGATTCATCTTTTCATGGGTTACTGGATTAATGGGTTAATAGATGAACCAGTTATCACGAGGGTGGAATGGTGGCTTTATGAGAAGTGGAAGAGTGCTGGGCGTGGTGGCTCACGCCTGCAATTCCAGCACTTAAGGAGACTGAGGTTGCTTGAGCTCAGGTGTTTGAGACCAGTCTGAGCAAGAGCAATAACCCTTCTCTAATAAAAATAGAAAAACCAGCTGAGTGTGGTAGTGGGCACTTGTAGTCCCAGCTACTCAGGAGGTTGAGGCAGGAGGATCGCTTGAGCCTATGAGTTTGAGGTTACCCAGGGCAACAAAGTGAGACTGTCTCAAAAAAAAAAAAAAGGTAAAAAAAGAAGCACAAGAGAATCTACCAAGCATGTTAACATGCTCAGGCCCTTACTATGAGACGCTTTCTGGTGTTTCATTACTTTTGGAGAGAGACCCCACCCACCAGCAAGAAGGCCCTCAGCCGGTGCCCAGCCATGCCCTTGGATTTCCCAGCTTTCTGAACTGCAAGAAATAAATTCTTTTTCTATATAAATTACTCAGTTTTAGGTATTCTAAGTAACAGAAGGCCGTCTAAGATAGCTATGTTGTTAAGTCTCTCTTTTGAAAAGACATTTTAGGATCCTGAAAAGAAATACGTGTGTGTATGTGTTGTGAGATACACAATTCTAAGATTTGTTTTCTTCAAAATATTAAATATACAACCAAGCAATTAATAGAGAAAAGTGGTACACTACAATGTTATTATTTTGCACAGAAAGTTTACAGGCTAGGATGGAGAAAGCAATGGCATGTCAACAAGGGGAGAATTTGACTTTTAAGTTGGATCTGTTTCTTTGTTGCACAAATATGTAAACTTTTTAAAAAATCCTGGAGCTTGCCAAACTAGTATGTGGTTTTTGTTCCAACAATTACTTCTCTGACTTATAAAGGGCTTGGCTGGCTTCTCTGAGGCCTCTTGCTTCTCTGGGTAAGTAAGGTATTTTCTCTCAGTGAAGTGGGCAGGTTGCACAAGGGGGTGACACCTACCCTGAGTTGTCATGGGTGGCAGTGGTGTGGTAATCATTAGTAGAGATAAATATAGTTGATAAGCAGTCTTTTGAAATAACAATTTATTAAAAAATATTATGGATTGGGCTAGGCACAGTGGCTCACACCTGTAATCCCAGCACTCTGAGAGGCTGAAGCAGGAGGATCCCTTGAGCTCAGGAGTTCAAGACCAGCCTGAGCAAAAATAGAAAAAAGAAATTAGTTGGGCATTGTGACAGGCACCTATAGTCCCAGCTACTTGGGGGTGTGAGGCAAGAGGATCACTGGAGCCTAAGAATTTGAGGCTGCTGTGAGCTATGATGCCCCCCTGAAAATATGGATTAGATCATTCTATTCCTAAGAGAGAAGGAAACAGTGCTTTAAGGACCTGTGCAGAATTTTTACTGCTGATAACCTCTTGCATGTGCTAATTAAGTTAATCAAACCACTGTTTTTCCATAACAGGAGAGCAACTTAATCTGTGGTCCTTTCTCTCGGAGTGTCAGAGACACTTATTTCATGATTTTGCTGCATGTTCTGCCCTGTCTCTAAAGACTGGGCCAATGAAGTTGTTGTTGAAACTCTTGAGCATCTGGACTCTGGCAGTGCACCTTGGGGCCCTGGTCTAGGTAGTCTCGTGGGCCTCTGCAACAACTGACAGCTTCCCAGCTTTTCCGCTGTGCATGCCCTAATTTGGCTTGCAGGCTATGAAATGCAATCTAGCATGGCACTCCTCTATTGCTTTTCAATCCTAATAGCTAACACAGCACTTGTACAGATATTCTTGAACTTACACTGGGGTTGTGTCACAATAAACCTGATGTAAGCTGAAAACATCGGGGTGAGGAGAAGCTTCTTTCCCCTGGAAGTTCGCTGAAACATCAAGTCACAATTGAGGCGGATGAATAAGAGAAAGGCTTATTTACCACATGCATGAGGAGAATCTCAGAGTGATGGTCCAATATCCCCACAAAGTTCAGGGATTTTTTATACCTGATTTTTGAGAAAGCAGGAGAAATGAGAACAGGTAATTCTGTTTACGTGTAACAAACGGTTCCAGGGAGGATCATGGATGGGGGCGCAGATTGGCTTGTAAATTAATCCGAGAGACAGGCATTAAATGGTTTGCAAATCAGGACTGGTTGCAAATCATGGCTGACTGCTGCAAAATGTTTTTAATTTGAAAAAATTCATAGGAACCACTGGGTGGCAGTAGAGCTGTGTCTTTTTGTTCACTTGTGTGATTTGTTTTTATTTGGAAAGCTGAGAAAATAAGGGACTAACTTCATTCTGCCCTCAGAAAATAAAAAAAATCTGTAGTGGTAGTCATTACTTGTGATTGGCAATGTTTAAGCTGAAAATCCAATTATTAAAAAGATTAGTGTTGGTGTAAGCTAAAAATCAAAAGAAATAACACACACTCTGAGGGAAAATTAAACCTTGGGCTAAGAGTGAAAAGTTAAAACGGATACTTTTAGAGAAAAAGCAGTTTTGCATTGAGTTCTGTAATGGTATTTGGGATTTTATGATTCAATTTATTTTCCTTTTTTTTTTTTTTTTTTTTTAGGGACAGGGTCTCCCTCTGTCACCCAGGCTGGAGTGCAGTGGTGAGATCATACCTCCTGGTAACCTCCAGCTTCATCCTCCCTCCTCAGTCTCCCAAGCAGTTGCAAAATTTTAATAGTTTTCAGAGACTCCAAGTAAATCTTTTATTTCTATGATTCCTCCCACTAATAATTACACAAAAGTTCAGCTGGTTGTCTTTTTTTTTAATTTGGGAGAAAGGCTTCCTTTTTTAGATTCTAGATTAAAGAAACCCCAGTATATGAGGCAGAGGGGAAAAAATCCTGCTGTTTTTATGATATCACATTTCAGAAATAATTTATCTTTTTGTCTTGATAAAACTGAGAGGAGAAAACTGTATACAATTTGCTGGATTTTTCATAAAATTTACTTCCTAGGGGCAAATCGAGACATTGACCTTAATATTCAGGTTGAAGAGATCATACGCTTTTCTTCACAGCTCCATCTCACCCGTAAATATACATTGCCACCAGGAGTATTTCTGAGGCATTTATTTACATATGTTATTGTTGTTTTGTGTCATCTTACTGTGATATAGAAAAAAAATGGCTATTAGGCCTGGCACTGCCTATAGAGGAGGGACATACCCCGAATCTGTGCTGAATATTCATAGTAATATTGTCAAACTAGATTTCCATATGAGTCAGCCATCAAAACAATTTTTACAACCCAATGTTCCAATTTTTAGCCAGCCTTCTCTGCTGCCATCTAACCTTGTGGATGCCAGATATGAGGGAGGGGCGGAATGTGGAGGCCCCACAGTGAGGGTGGGGTGGCGGTGCAGTCCTATCATGCTGTGTGGCTGGAGTGAGGTGGCGTCATGACAAATCTGGGTGCTGCACCTGCCTCAGAACAGGGGACTATGGGCTGGGGACCAGAAGATGTGAACGCATGTTAGACTTTTGAATAGCAGACAGTTGAAAAATAGCTAACATAGCCTTAGCAGAATAAAATATTTTCTCACTTTTATTCTTGTTCACATTATTCATCACAGCCCTCAAGAAAAATGACATTCATAACACAGTCATACTTCTGTGATATGATTGTTTATTTTTCCTTAGTTCTTAAGTCAATAATAAAATAGTTAATTCACGAGTAATAATGAGCAAGTTTACAATAATTGGTAATCAGATGGAAAAATTAAATGTCCTCCCCTCTTCAGCATTTATCACTATCAAAATTTCAACTTTTTCCTTAGCTTGGAGAACAACCATTATTTTGGAGTTCAAGTGCGAAAAGTTTTCTGAAAACATTTCACTAGGGATACCAAAGCTAATGGAAAAGAGATCAATAATTAATAGTGATCCTTAAAAATCCACTGGGGCATATGCTTTGTAATCGCATCTCCCATTAGTTTTTTTTTCCCTCAAAAACATGTTAAGGTGCTTGAAAACATCCCAGTGGGTGTATCTTAATTCCCCTTCACTCTGCCGCTCCCTTTTCTTACCTTTTCAGCCCCTGCATCTTTCTATTTGCTGTTTACTTGTGAAGTTTCCTTTTAAAAATCTATCCTTGATTCCAGTGAATATTTCAGTGGGTATATGAGGTCTGACAACTAAGTTTGCAAACTTGCCACTGTCTGCCTTCATTGGCAGCTGTACAAACAGCTTGGGCAGGGTTCATAATCTTTGTCTGTGTCACAGTTGTGTTCATGTTGACATGCGGTGGTGTCTTGCTGAGGGGCGTTCATTACTGTTCTTGCATGCTTTTGTGTGAGAATGTTCTGAGCTTGATTAGAGCAGTGAACAAACATTATTAAATTTCTTGTTAAACTTGTCAAGAGTGGAAGCGAAATCATGTTAGTCCAAGTGTAAGGGGGTAATGCCATGAAGAAAATGGCAGTGTACAAATGGATTAAACACTCTTCAGAGGGGAGAGAAAGCATCGCTGAAGAAGAGTGGTCAGGGTGCCAGTAATGAGCAGGCCTGATGAAAACATTGCAAAAATTCATTGAATTATGTGTCACAGACCAAGTAAACATTGATAGAGAAACAGTTAGGAAAATCTTAACTGAAAATTCTGGCCAAGAACTCACAGTTTCTGCATCATGACAATGCACCAGCTCACATGGCACTGTCTGTGAGGGAGTTTTTAGACAGCAAACAAATAACTGTATTGGAACACCCTCCCTATTCACCTGATCTGGCCCCCAATTAATTTTTTTCTTTACCCAAAGATAAAGGATGTATTGAAAGGAAGACATTTTGATCACATTCAGGACATCAAGGGAAATATGACAATAGCGCTGGTGGCCATCCCAGAAACTGAGTTCCAGAATTGCTTTGAAGGATGGACTGGCTGCTGGCTTTGGTGCATAGATTCCTGCATCAAAGGTGACCACTGTGCTATTCAACAATGAGGGATGCAGCACTTTTTCTAGGACGAATGCAGGACAGTTGTCTGACCTCATATGTCCTTAGATATCATGGACAAAAGGGTTTGTTGGAATTAGCATGGCATCAGAATTTTTTTTTCACTTTTTTATAGCAGCTTTATCATGATATAACTTCTCTTCCACACAATTCACTCATTTAAAGTATGAAAGTCAATGTTATTTTAAATGTATCACTATTTTATTTTATTATTAATTAATTTTAACACACAATAAGTGTACATATTCATAGGATACACTGTGACATTACAATGCAGGGATGTATTGTATAATGACCAAATCAGGACAATTACTATATCTATCACTTTAAACATTTATCTTATGTCGTCTTCTCCTTTAGTGATCTTGAAACATCCACCACGTTGCTATTTGCTGTAGTCCCCCTGCATTAGGATAAAGCACCAGGACTTACTCTTCTTTTCTGATTGTAACTGTAACTGGCACTGAAAAATTTTATGAGCTTTTATTCTGATTTTACTTATCCTCTGAACATGGAATATGTTTTTTTTCCCCTTTTATTGGAATGTAGTTTATTTTGCTTTGGCCTTTCAAAAACATAATCCACTTCCTAGATATGTAAACCTAAGCAGGTTACTTATTAGCTTTGAGGTCAATTTTCTCATCTTTAAAATGGGGAGAATAATAATGATCTGTTCTTCATAGTGTTGTTATAATGAACACTGGGTTAATTATTTTTTCTTTTTTTCTTTTTTTTTTTATTGTTGGGGATTCATTGAGGGTACAATAAGCCAGGTTACACTGATTGCATTTGTTAGGTAAAGTTCCTCTTGTAATCATGTCTTGCCCCCAGAAGGTGTGGCACACACCAAGGCCCCGCCCCCTCCCTCCTTCCCTCTTTCTGCTTTTCCTTCCCCATCTCTCAATTTTTAAATATTGGTAATCAATTCAAATTTTCACAAGACATTTTGTAGACCAATAAATGAAAATGAAATCAAATGCTACTAAGGAGGCTGTACAGCTATAAGCAACCAATTTACAACCTGTGCATTACACAGCACAGATAATACAGGAATACACATTTCTAGGGAATTTAGATTGCTGGGAAAGCTACCGTGTTTAAGAGCTTTTGCTCTCTGTGAGCCTGTGTGAGTTCAGATGGAGAACCTCTCTCTGCCTATGTGAACTTGGATAAGTCACTGAATTTGTATAAACCTCAGCTTCTGCACATGTAAAGTGGCCACAATGGTAAGAACGCCAGATTCTAAGAGCTGTTTTCAGGAGGGAAAGAGAAAATGTATGCTAAAGCCCTTGGCATGAAGCAGCCCTCGATACTTAACTAGTCCTTATTACTCTTCTCATAATAATACAATGGGCTCCACTAAACATCGCAAATAATTTTATGTTCCCAGATATCTCATCTCTCTGACAAAAGATTTGGACGTTTTCTGTATGATAATGATCAAGTCGTTTTGTGTCTCCAAACATCCAGAGTGAGCAATGTCTCATACCTGGAGGGAAGCTGCTTTTTATGTTTTTTTTTTTTTATGTTTTATTTATTTTTATTATTTTATTTTATTTTATTTTATTTTTTTATTGTTAAATCATAGCTGTGTACATTAGTGCAATCGCCTGTACCCATTCTAACATGCACCATAGATGTGGCCCCACCCATTACCCTCCCTCCACCCAAACCTCCCACTCCCTTCCCCTTCCTTGGCTCTTTCCTCATAGTCTTGTGCTATAGTTGGGTTATAGCCTTCCTGTGAAAGCTATAATTTAGCTTCATAGTAGGGCTGAGTACATTGGATACTTTTTCTTCCATTCCTGAGATACTTTGCTAAGAAGAATATGTTCCAGCTCCATC
>CAUYPK010052493.1:0-12305 GCA_963574355.1 Loris lydekkerianus | reverse complement strand
GAGCTTTAATAGGTATTGCATTAAAATTATATATTGCTTTGGGCAGTATGGACATTTTAACAATGTTGATTCTTCCCAGCCATGAGCAGGGTATGTTTTTCCATCTGTTAACAACTTCGGCTATTTCCTTTCTTAGAGTTTCATAGTTCTCTTTGTAGAGATCTTCCATGTCCTTTGTTAGGTATACTCCCAAATATTTCTTCTTCTTTGGTACTACTGTGAAAGGAATAGAGTCCTTGACTGTTTGTTTGGATTGGTTGTTGTTGGTATATAAAAAGGCTACAGATTTATGGGTGTTGATTTTGTAGCCTGAGACATTGCTGTATTCCTTGATCACTTCTAAAAGTTTTGTAATAGAATCCCTAGTGTTTTCCAGATATACAATCATGTCGTCTGCGAAGAGTGAATGTTTGATCTCTTCTGGCCCTATGTGGATACCCTTGATTGCCTTTTCTTCCCTAATTGCAATGGCTAAAACTTCCATTACAATGTTAAAGAGCAATGGAGACAATGGGCAACCTTGCCTGGTTCCTGATCTAAGTGGAAATGATTTCAATATAACTCCATTCAGTACGATATTGGCTGTGGGTTTGCTGTAGATGGTCTCTATTAGTTTAAGAAATGTCCCTTCTATATCAATTTTCTTAAGTTTTTTGATCATGAACCTCCATTATTGGCTTTGGCATATATTAAGGTTTGAGTATCACCTCTAAAACTTACGTGGAGACTTAATCCCTAATATGAGAAGCGGAGCCTTTAAGAGGAGAATGGATGGGTTAATCCACTCATGGATTAATAAATTAATGAATTATTATGAGAAGGTAACTTGTGGCTTTTCCAGAAGAGGAAGAGAGCACATGAGCCACTCAACCTCCTGCCTTGTGATCCCTAAGTGCAGAGTCCCCACCATCGAGAAGGCTCTCAGCAGATGTGATCCCTCAGTCTTGAACTTCTCAGCCTCCATAACCATAGAATAAATGGCTGTTCTTTTTAAATTACCCAGTTTCAAGTATTTTGTTACAAGCAATAAAAAATTGACTGGGCTATCAAAATTACAAATTAAATGGGAAAATTATATAGTCATTTAAAAGGACAATTAAAACATTTGGTAAAATATCAAAACATTAAAACATATTCATGATTTAAAAAAACCTCTTTAAGAAAATTTCCTTCTATTCTTTATTTTTAATCTGATAGAACTACTGCCTCAAAATTACCCACAGAACACATTCCCCAGTAATGAAAGCTTTCATATTACAACCAGAACTAATAGTTTCCTATCAAGTCTGTTTAACTTTATACTAAAGATCCTCACCCATGAAATAAGGAAGGCAAAAATGTAAGAAATATAAAATTTAAAAGTAATAATCAAAAGTTTCTTATTACATTTGTGTGTGAATTCAAGCCAAAAATAATTTATTTATATATTCTTAATGAGAATTCATTATATATTTTGTATATAAATTCAACTTAAGAAATCTAATTGTGTTTTTATTTAGCAGAATCCATTAACTAGAACATGATTCAAAACTATTACCATTTAAGTAGCATTAAAAAATAGCAAATGTATCTATGAATAAACCTAACAAGATTATGAAGATTATTACAATTTTGTTGGGTTTCTTGTGTTACAGAGGATAATCTGAAATTTTATTTGAACAATTCAGAAAAATAGTTGGGAATGGGGGCTCTTACCTGTAATCCTAGCACTCTGGGAGGCTGAGGCTGGCGGATAGCTTGAGCTCAGGAGTTTGAGACCAGCCTGACCAAGAGGCAGATGCTGTCTTTAAAAATAGCTGGGCATTGTGGCAGGCACCTGTAGTTCTAGCTACTTGGGAGGATGAGGTAAGAGAATCGCTTGAGCCCACGAGTTTGAGGTTGCTGTGAACTATGATGCTACAGCACTCTACAGAGGGTGAGAAAGTGAGACTCTGTCTCAAAAAAAAAAAAAAAAAAAAAACCACAATTTAAAAAGTAAATGAGAAGAAATTCTATTCATGGATTTATTTAAAAATAAATAACACTCTAGCTGAAGCTTGTCTCAAACCTGTGAGCTCAAGCAATCCACCCACGTTGGCCTCCCAGAGTGCTAAGATTACAGCCGTGAGCCACTGTGCCCGGCCTGCCTTTGATTATTTTATCAGGATGTGTTCATGATATTAAAATTGAGAATTATAAATAGCTCTATAAACATAGGTTTGACTAATTGTACTATAGATAAACTACAAATGCCATAAAAGTCAGTGTGAAGAAGTGGAGGGTATCAGACTATTTTCTGGAAACACGTCTTAAAAGCAGGACCTAGGATTGTTTTTAGGAATGAACCTCATCTGTTTTTGACAATGAGGCTTCGGGCAGTAACTCTAGGGAACAAGTGAGGCAAACTTGGCTAAATATGGCACTAAAATCATGCATGACCATAATTCCTGTGAGATAACTAATACATACATCTTTAATTGGATTTAAAGGGAACTTTTATCAGATATCTATGGGCTGGCCAACATTTCCACACTCTAAAACCATGCTGATGTTTGAACAAAAGATCACTCATTCTGAGCCACAGACGTCTGATGCTTCTATCTATTCCTTTCTTTCTCTCCCACCATTGTTAGTAAGTGGAAATTAACAGTAGAGTTATGTTTATTTCCCATGGACAGATAATGTTATTCCTATCTTCATCTCTTGACCAACACACACACACTCACTCTTAGAAGCCCAAAGTAGGTAGAGTCAGTTTGTTTGTTTTTTTTAATGTCGTTTCATCCCTGCATAGGGATAAAAGTATCTTCTAAATATGGTTGAAATATTGAGTGGAGAAATATATACAGAAAGGATCTTGGAAGCTATAATGTGCCATGCTAACGTTCTTTATCATTAGCGGGTATTTTTTATAATCAGAAACACCTAAAAATTTTGAGAAAAGAAAAGCCTCTTTGTTTCCTTAACATCTTTCAAAACAACTCAAAAATGTTGGCAAAACAATACATCTCTCTCTAAATATTTCTGGATATGGTGTATCTCTCTATTGAGAATAGAATGACTGGAGCAGCATGCTCAGTGTGTACAATTTGATTTCCCCTCAGTGTTCCCCATCTCGTACCATAAGTACACTTATCAAATGGACAAAGGAAAGGTTGATCAAGGGCTCAGGGAATAGCACAAGCTTGAGTTGAAACTAAGTCAACTTCTAGTAACAACAGCAAAATTATAAGCATAATTTTAGCAGCCTGAATATTCCATGAGCTTGTGACTGTGCTAAATATTCTTGACTTTCATTGTTTCAAAAACTATTGAGTACCTAGAATGTGGTAGACCCCTGGGAGGTTGCAGAGTTATAATAAAAAAACAAAAGATACAGTTCTTGCTATCATAAAAAAATGTATCACAAGAGGCAGACATTAAGACTTATAAAAATGTAAAAATAAAGCTATGGACATTTCTATAAGGAGGTAGGGAGATCATGATTTAAGAATGCATAAAAGGGGCTCTTGGCCAGTTATTTCTTCCTTAAGAAAGCACTTCTGATTCTGACTGGGCACAAAACCTCTGAGGTATGTGGGGAGAAGTGTTCCAGGAAAAAGCAGAAAAATGAATGAGCACTAAGGTTTTATGGCAGTGGGAGCCATAGGATATTTGAAAGACCAAAAATTCAGTGTATCTGAAACCCAGCAATAAGGAAGACAGTGATGTTCAAAGATGGGGAAGTGTACGGTAAATAATGTTAATAAGTTAATTTTTTGGTGAGAAAAATTCAGCACCATACAATGATTTTAATTGGGCATTAATATGATCAAATTTTGTTTTGTCCCATGAGCACTGGCTGCTGGGGTATGGGGCGATCTAATCCGAAGAGGCAGAGTGGAAATTTGGCCCTTCAGTTAGCACAGATAACAGATGAGAAGGATGCTATTGCTCGTGGGAATGTAGAAATGTGAATGATTTTTGGTTGTAGATTGGGGAGGTGGCAAGGAGGAGATGGGTTGCAAAAGTAGCGGGCAATATTGCGGCTTACGGGGAAAGAAAATAATGGAAATGCATGAAGTGTTGGAAGAGGAAGCAGCCAGGCTCAGTTGGGAGTACAGTGAAAAACCAACCCTGCGGCAGCCCCTGGGTCTGTAACTAATTTCTGAGCTCTTCTTGTAATACATTGCTGAGACATGACGGGCTCTTATGTCTGAGTATGAGCTAGATTAGCTTGCCTTCTCCAGAAAGTGTCACGTGCCCCTCCGTCCCCCAACCCACCCTGGTCTACAGAGCGCCGGAAGATTGTGTGCCTTACCTGGGTCAACTGACAACTCCAAGTTTGAAATTTGTTTGAAATACATTGAAACGTGGACTGGGCAAAGGACTCCTGGGGAAGCAACGAGCAGTGTCTGAGGAACATTAAGCAATAGGAACTGGCCCCTCTTGTGCGTCCTTGGCTCAAGCAATGGTCAAAACACGCAATCGCTAATATGTATTCACACTTAGTGCGCCTTGAAGGTAATTTTCTATCTCTCAGGAATATTTGCTTTCCTAGCAGTATTATAAATTGCGGAATTGAAGTGATATTGGGGACCATAATCAAGATGTTTTAACTTGGGAGAAAAATGTTCAGATCTAATGAGGACAACGAATGAGAACTTTCCTGGTTTTTTCAGCTTCAAGCAGCAGAAAGCTTCCAATTAGACATGATTTCCTGCCATATCTTCCCCTAGAAGTTCCTAGGATACAACAGATAGGGGAAATTTGATGGGCTTTTAATAAGAAATTGTTGACCAGTTAATGGATTATTAATCTTTACTGCTTTTAGAGTTACATTCATATTGAAACATGGGGATATTCTTAAGTTTTTTATTCAGTGAGATTGGAGAAAAATATAATGCAGGGGGAATTATGCTCTGAAATTTAGGTCCACTTGAGCTATTTAGGTGTGCTATTACTCCTCAGCCAGTAGTTTCCATAGAGCAAATACCCAAAGAACACACTTTGAATCAATCCTTTCTCATTCTCTTCCGTGCCTAGCTTGGATTCCAGCCAAACCTTATCTCCTGCCGTCAGCTGCAAGATGACAGTTCCAGAAACGTGCCTGTACATGTCTTCGGCCCCAGCTTCCTTCTCGAGGACCTGAATGCCATTCTTCATTAGCCCTAACTTTACAGCCTGCTGGAATAGCTCAATATCAAAGCCGAAGTGGTATACACCAGGGTGGGCGCAGGTAAACACCCCCACGGTAAGATTGAAGTGGCTCTGATGGTTATGCAGAACTTCCTTGAAGACAATGGGCTGGGAAGGGGCTGGGAAGGCGTCCCTCAGCTTCACTGCAAAGGCTGATTTGAGTGGGGAAGGACAATTTTCAATATCTCCTGGAATCCCACGTGGCCCTATTAGTCCTGGAAAGCCTGGGGGTCCTAAAACACCAAGGTAAACAGAAAGAGGAGAGAGGAAATTTGAAGTTCATGCATTTCACAATTGCTGAATTTCTGTGCACTCTAATCCTCCTTACTAACATTCATTTACACTTCAAGGACCATCTTAAGCATCATTTTTCTGAGGAAGTCTTTCTGTCCCCTATGCCAT
This sequence comes from Loris lydekkerianus, assembly GCA_963574355.1. NCBI lineage: Eukaryota > Metazoa > Chordata > Mammalia > Primates > Lorisidae > Loris > Loris lydekkerianus. The sequence continues at coordinate 6,746 of CAUYPK010052493.1, read as the reverse complement.
CATAATAGCAGAATCCAGTGTTTAGTCTGACCATAGCATTTATCATACAGATTAGTAATCTCTCCCCTAAGTTTATGTTTTGTTTACATTAACAGAAAATGAGCAGATGCTTTTCTTAATTTCATCCCTAAAGTGCCACCATCCTGTGTCCAGCCTAGAGTGGTACTCATGATGTATTCATGTTCTACAGCAATGACCGCACAGTTGCTTAAATGCTTTTGCAAGTTAATTTCCTGTTTTCACATGTGATTTTATTATCACAAACATCAAAGAAGGACTATTCTTAAGAAACAGTGACCCAAGTCTAAGAATTGCATTATATCCAAGATAGAAGGATTGTTAGAGCAGTTTTTGGTCACTGGACTCTGTTAGAATCAGCTGTGGAGTGTGTGAATAATTCAGTGTCCTGACTAATAATGCTGTGACCTTCTAAATCAGAAATTTGGGGGGTTGACTTCAGGGACCTGCATATTCAAAAAAATGTCAGTAGACAACTTTGGTGCACATCCAGATTTTCAGGTCACAAATGAAGGATCAAATTGGTGAGTAGTTCCAGAGCAATTTTTCAGAGCCATGAGAGATCTCTTAATAGTGTATGCTCAGATGATTTTGGTAAATATCATCCCCTGGATTTGTAGGAAAGATACAAACATTCCAGTGTTAATAATGGATGAACACACAAATCGATAAATGTGATTGACCACATAAACAGAAGCAATAATAAAGACCATATAATCATCTCCATAGATGGAGAAAAATCATTAAATAAAATTCAGCACAACTTTCATGATAAAAACTCTCAACAAACTAGGCATAGGAGGAACATACCTCAACATTATAAAAGGCATATATGACAAACCCGTGGCCAACATCATACTGAATGGGGAAAAGTTGAAAACATTCCTCCTAGGAACTGGAGGAAAATAAGGGTACCTATTGTCGCCACTTCTATTCAACGTAATATTAGAAGTCCTACTCAAAGCAATCAGGCGAGAGAAAGAAATAAAGGGCATCCAACTCAGGGAAGAGGTGGTCAAATCATCCCTGCTAGCCAACAATATAATTTTGTATGGAGAACACCCTACAGACTCCAACAAAAGGCTCCTAGAATTGATAAATAAGTTCAGCAAAGTCTCAGGTTATAACATCAATGTACACAAATTAGTAGCATTTCTATTTACTAACAACAGTCAAATTGAGAGTCAAACCAAGAACTCAATACTGTTTACAATAGCTACAAAAAAAATAAAATTCATAGTAATGTATTTAACAAAGAAAATGAACTATTTCTACAAGCAGAATTGCAAAACACTGATGAAATAAATTACAGATAACACAAATGGAAAAACATCATGCTCAAGATTGGTAGAATCAACATCATTAAAATGTCCATATTGCCCAAAGTGATTTACAAATTAAATTCCCATGAAAATACCAATGTTGCATTTCACAAATCTAGAAAAAATCATTCTCAACTTTGTTTGGAACCAAAAAAGAGCCAGAATAGCCAAAGCAATCTAAGTAAAAAGAACAAATCTGGAAGAATCACATTACCTGACTTCAAATTGTACTACAAGGCTATAGTTATGAAAACAAGCTAGGACTGTATAAAAGTAGAAATAGAGAGACATGGAACTGAATAGAGAATCCAGATAAAACAATATGGTTATGACCAACTGATCTTTAGCCAAAGCAGATAAAAACATACAGTGGAGAAAGAATGCCTCATTCAATAAATAGTGTTGAGAAAATTGGATAGCTACATGTACAATTAAAAGGATCCCTGTCTCTTGCCATTACAAAAACTATTTCAAGATGGATTAAGGACGTAAATGCAGGGCATGAAACTTTCAACATTCTAGAAGAAGACATAGGAAAATTATTCTAGACATAGGCTTAGGTAAAGAATTTAAGACCCTAAAGGCAAATATAGCAACAATAAAAATAAATGAATGGGACTTAATTAAACTATAAAGCTTCTGTATAGCAAAAGAAATAACCAACAGAATAAATAGACAACTTACAGGATGGGAGAAAGCATTCAAACTATACATCCGACTAAGGGCTGATATCCAGAATCTATGAAGAACTCAAATCAGAGAGAAATAAACTAAACAACTAGACAAACCACCCCATTAAAAAGTGGGCAAAAGGGATGGAAAGAATATTTTCAAAAGAAGATAGACAAGTGGCCAAGAAACATATATTCAACATCACTAATCACCAAGGAAATGCGTATTAAAACCACAAAAAGATCTACCTTACCCCTGCCAGAATGGGCATTATTAAAAGGTCAAAAAAACAATAGATGCTGGCAGGGATGCAGAGAACAAGGGACACTTATGTACTGTTGGTGGAACTGAAAATTAGTAAAAACTATGGAAAACAGTATGGAAATTCCCCAGAGAAACAGATGTAGACTTAGCATTTGACCCAACAGTCCCGCTACTGGATATCTACCCTAAGGAAAAGGACAACTGCACTCTGATGTTTATCAAGGCACAATTCACAGGTGCAAAGATACGGAATCAACCTAAGTGCCCAACAATTCATGTGCAGATAAAGAAAATGTGAAAATGTGATATATATCACGAGCACTACCTAGCCATGAAAGAGAATGAAATAATGTCGTTTGTAGCAACCTGGCTGAAACTGGAGGCCATTATCCTAGGTGAAGTATCTCAGGAATGGAAGAACAAACACCACATATGCTCACTCGTAAGTGAGAGCTAGACAGTAGGTGCAATTGACCACAAAGAGTTGTAAATGACTTTGGAAATCAAGAATGGGAGAGAATGGGAGGGAGTTAGGGATACAAACTTACCTATTGGGCACAAGAAGCACTATCCTGGTGATGGGCACATTTATTTTTATTTATTTATTTTTTTTGAGACACAGCCTGAAGCTGTCCCCCTGGGTAGAGTGCTGTGGCTTCACAGCTCACAGCAACCTCCAACTCCTGGGCTCAAGTGATTCTCCTGCCTCAGCCTCCCAAGTAGCTGGGACTACAGGTGCCCACCACAACGCCCAGCTATTTTTTGGTTGCAGCCATCATTGTTGTTTGGTGGCCCCAGGCTGGGTTTGAACCCGCCAGCTCAGGTGTATGTGGCTGGTGCCTTAGCTGCTTGAGCCACAGGCGCTGAGCCCAATGGCACATTTAAAGCCCTCACTTCAGCATTGTACAATGAATCCTTATAAGGAAAACATGTACCTTCTTAATAGTTTCAAATTTTAAAAAAAGTAATATAATATCTTGTACTTAAAAAAATGGATGAGTACAGAGCAACTCTGCCACTTTATTTTTATTTTTTATTTCAGATTAATTTGAGGGTATCCCTCTTTGGGGAGGGACATAACTACGATAGGGACTGTATCTAACAAATGCAAACACTGCCACCCAACCCTGCCACTTTGATGAGTATGTCAATTGAAATGCCTTCTCAGCTATCACAGAGGTTTTAGATTAGTTATATAGTCATCAATGGCGGCTTCTTCAGGACCCATCCCTGACGTTCTTCTGGGGTAAAATCTCAGCCTGTATTTTAAGGTGCTAGGTTCTTATGTAGTGTTCCATCCAAGAATTCTCATCTACGTCACTACTGACTGTCAGCAACATCTGGATATTTTTTACTGAGTTTATGGATATTTCAAAGAAAGAAAAATGATGAATGAAATTTGAAAACAAACATTCTCTCACCTCTGGGACCATTGGCCCCTGGAAGACCTGGGGGCCCTTGGGCTCCTGGGGGTCCATGAGAATCACAGGGCCTCAACACTTCTGTAGAGCTGGCATCAGCCACAGCTGTTACAACGGTCAGAGATAAAATCCAGACATCTACGACAGGAGATCAATGAATAAAAATTGACATAAACTGCAAGAGAGTGGCGCTCTTTTTGAAGGACTATGTTCTCAACACTGTCAGAGGGAAGCCAATTCTTGCAATCCCAAGAAATAAGTGTGCGTCCAGTCCTAGCCGTGCCCTCCCTCACCTTCCTTTCTCAAAAGACACAAGGTGGGCAAAGGCTATCTGTAGTCCCCTTGTGTTTGATGTTACTTGCTGAAACCTGAACTTCTGCTGACCTAGGGGTCTTCTTGAGGGCACCCATGCCTCCTGACTCTTTAAGTATCGTAAGCGGCCTTATCCTTATAATGTCTAGGCACCTACAGCCTAAGCATGGAATTGCTTCAAAAAACAAGCCAATTGGGCGTCTCACCTATTACTCACCACTTGCTAAATGTTTCCCTCCTATCTTCAGAGGAATTTCTTTTCATTCTTAAAAAACAGAGATCACCCAGTTTAAGAAACCCTCAGACTTCTTTCAAGGGTGCTATGCACACTCTCCCCTGCCTCGTCCCTCCAACAGCTTCTCAAGTTGTGTTTCTTATACTGGAGTGTGATAAAACCACACACTGTACCTGTCTGTTCCCTTAAAAGGACTGATGAGCCAGTGGAGGGGACAGGGTGGTTATGAAACCCATGCCATAGTCTATAATATATGAAGTTTTACTGTTGTATTTCTAAGTGGCTGGAAAGAGAATCTGTTAAGTGAACGTACCTAGAATAACAAATTCATGTTCAACAATGGAATGGCTTTCAATTGTTTTTGAGCCAAAGACCTTCACTTCAGTCTGAAATATTGAAACACAAATATGGTCATTGCAAATGTTGAAAATGATGGCTTTGGCGTGGAGAGGGAGGGTTGGTTATTTTTTTCTCCCCCTACAGTAGTGAAAGCATATTATACTTCATTTTTAAATGCTACACAGGGTTATGGAAAATATAGTCTGCATTCAAGTGACCACTTGGTAAATAGGCAGGTTGCTGTAGTGAAAAGCATCAGAACTGGAGCATCTTACTTAGTTTCTCTAAGAGTCCATTTCCAACCTGTTACGGGGCATAATGACAACTGCCCAAGAAGGCTGTGGGAGCAATTCATAATAATTTATGTAAAACATCGAATGCAGTGCTGAACATCAAAGAGACTCTCAATAGTTGAGAATATATGCAGAGGATGCATTTCCAAGAATTTCACATTCATTGAGCAACGTAATGACAACACAGACGTGAGAAGAGGATCTGGGGGAGCAGGTACCTCCATTTATGGGTTACCAGCACATCCAGGCGCTATAGGAAGTTGTCCCAGAGGACTGCAATCCATCCTAACATTAATGAAAGAACTTTGGTAAGCACACATGCCCAAATGCTCATCTTTTAATTGGCAACAATCTCTTTTTGATGAAAAAGCATGAAGCTATACTTTGTACGTCATAAAAATGTTGTCATTTTAAATACTTTTTAGTAAATTTAGTGATTCGCAGTCAACTTTCAGAGTTGTGCAACCACCCCTGCAATGCAATTATAGAATATTTCCATCACCTCCGAACAACCTCACCGGCCCATTTGCAGTCTTCCCTGGCTCCCAGTTACCACTGCAGGTGGCCACATGCTCTTCCACAGGTGAGCTGACCATTCATTACTTTCTGGGCCACAAAGTTAATCCTGATTTATGATTTTTCTGATGCTTTATGTAAAGGGCAAGAGGAGGAGTCACTCTTTTTTTTAAACACGTTTTCCAGAGTTAGGCAGAGAGTGGGAAGTTCAAATCCTAGTTCTGCTGCTTTCTTCCTGGAAGATCAGGCCCAGGCCTCCTTCCCTGCACTCAGCATCCTGCCTAGAGGGGTGCAGTAAAGGCTGCATTCCATGCTAGAAGGCTGGGAGCCTTAAAGAAGTGATGTATGAAAAGGGTCTGGCTCTATGTCCAGGCATGCAGATGTCTCTAAATGTATGTTACTGCCCTACCAGCCCCCTTAGCGACTAGGCATGCATTCCTAGGGTTGTATTCCAGGGTTTCTGAATGGGAAAGGGTTCCCACTAACGTGTCCCTGATCTCTCACATGTCTGTCAACGTCATTTTAAGGTGGATCTAAAGCGTCTGGTTTCGGGACCTTTTCCCTTCATGTCTCTAATCTGACCTTGATGACCACTCTGTGGAATAGAGAAGAACTTGGTATTGTATTCTTATTACAGAGAAAGGGCGACAGAAAGCCGACAAGGAACAGAGGGTGGACTCTCCCAAGGTCAGCCTAGTCCTTGAGGGGCCAAGTATAAAACTTACTCTCTGGATTCTTAACTGGTTTTTTTTTTTTCTTTCCTCCAATAATATGGGAGGGTGTGCGACTGAGTGGAGACTCATTAACTCTCCCTCTTGTTGACTATCCCCAGTAGGAACACACAAAGTCCACATACAATACATCATTTGAGATACGTTTCCACTAAAACCACGACAGGCACCATTCGATTTTGTTCAGCATGTGTCACATTAAGCTCAGCATATTCTTTGTTTTGTTATTTATTTATTTTTATTGTTAAATCATAGCTGTGTACATTAGTGCAATCAAGGGGTACAATGTGCTGGTTTCATATACAAACTGAAATATTCTCATCAAACTGTTCAACGTAGCCTTCATGGCATTTTCTTAGTTACTGTATGTACGCATTTGTAGTCTGCATTTAGTAAGTTTTCCCTGTACCCATTCTAAGATACACCGTAGGTGTGACCCCATCCATTCCCCTCCCTCCACTATCACCTCCCCCCTCCCTTCCCCTTCCTTGGCCCTTTCCTCATAGTCTTGTGCTATAGTTGGGTTATAGCCTTCTTTAGGGCCACTGCAACTGTAACACAAAGCCTCACACTGAATTTGTTGTAAGTATTTGTTGAGGAAGTGGATTACACCACTTAACATC
>CAUYPK010052491.1:0-25594 GCA_963574355.1 Loris lydekkerianus | reverse complement strand
GATGTCTTTGTTATATTGTGACTTTTGGTCTTCTGGGTATAAACCTAGAAGAGGAATTATAGGATCGAAAGGCAGGTCTATTTTTAGGTCTCTAAGTATTCTCCAAACATCCTTCCAGAAGGGACGTATTAGTGGGCATTCTCTCTCTGTTCTGGAGACGGTCTGAGAAAAAATATTATAGTGACCACAGTGTGATGGAAGAAAGAATACTGGTCTGAGTTAGAATCTCAGCCCTGCCAGTTATTTGCTACTTATTTCACTTAATAAACCTGAAAAATTAATAGAATTTCCCTCTATTGTAAATGTAAACAAATGTAAATTTGTTGTGTGTAGATTAGAGATAATACTAGCTATGTGTAAAACCTATAGCAGTGTTAGTTATCAATGAAAGGAAGCTATTATAATTTAATATTTAAAATTTTTATAAATAATAAATGTACAAATATGTAACTATACACAGTATGTGGGGTAACATTTACGTTTATGAAAGACATCAGGAAATATATAATTGGAGAATATACCCACAAGTAATGTCAAATGCCCTGAAACATAGAACTTACCCAATAATTGTATGGTAAATCAATGTGCCCTGCTTTCTTGGTTCCTCCATTTGGTCTTTTTGTCACAAGAGAATGTCAATTTATTGAAAGCAGAGTTTGGGTCATTAAACTTTATATTTCATACCTTCTAATGCTTTAATAGTACTGATGTATGCAGGTATTTAATAAATCCTTGTTGACTAAATATAATCATTAATCATTAATAATTTACACTGTCATCTACTTAATTGCCCTAGCAACTTGGCCACTGCATGTTCCATAGTTGGTCTCGTTAGTAAGAGGATACCCTGTAAAGCAATTGCTTCTTCTTTAAGTTATATTCCTGAGAATAGTTTGATAAGGTCTCCCTGAAGCTAATTCAGATATAGTAAAAAAAATCAATATTCTGTGTTTCGTCTCCATCTTCCTTTTAAAATATTTTAATCATGGCTGGGCTTGGTGGGTCATGCTATAATCCTAGCACTCTGGGATGCTGAGGCGAGTGGATTGCTTCAGCTCACAAGTTCAAGACAGCCTGAGCAAAAGTGAGAGCCTGTCTCTACTAAAAATAGAAAAACTGAGGCAAGAGGATTGCTTGAGCCTGAGTTGGAAGTTGGAGGTTGCTGTGAGCTATGACACCATAGCACTCTACCCAGGGCAACAGCTTGAGACTCTGTCTCAAAAAATAAATAAATAAATAAATAAATAAATAAAGAATAAATAAACAAAATAAAAATATTTTAATCATTTTATTCTTCTCTATTATTCTCTTCTTTGCATCCTTATCTTGTAAGTAATTCTACTTATTTTTGATGCTATTAATCTTAATGATAACAAGTCAATATAATATTTTAATATATATTTATGTATTTATATTGCAAAAGTTACATTGGGAGATAAATATCTAGAATTATCTCTAAAGGTAGCATTTATGATATTGTGACACCTAAGGAGGGATAAATTTATAGAAATGGTGTTTTTTCTCTCTGCCCCATACATTTCAATATTCCCTATACTAATTTATATCTACCTATGGTAATGCCTATGGTAATTAGGACTTTAGTCATTCTAGCTAATGGTGATTAAATTTGTGCAGAGTTCACAGATAACATATATTATTTACATACTTTAATGCCTTTTCATAATTAATGAAAGTAGATTTGAAGACTAAATTTCAAAAAAATTGAAAATCAGAATCCTGAAAGAGAAAAAATAGAAGAGTCCATATATTCTCTGTGACTGTCATATTTGTACATGTGCTTCTTAGAAGTCAAGTAGAAAAAAGTGAATCATTTTTACTCTATACTGAACGTATATTGTGTTTTTAACTTTGTAGAGATTTTGATATTACATCTATTTTTACTATAACAGTGGAGAGTACATATTGTAAACCTTGTTTACAGATTAAGTTACTGAAAAAGGAAATACTATCTTGCCTACTGTCAAAAAACTAAATCTCTAAGTCAAGCCAAGATTCAAGTCAAGGACTCTCTGACTTCATAGCCTTTACTCTTAATAGTTCTCAAGGTCAGAAAGGAGGAAATATAATCACAAAGAGATAAAATCATTTGGCATTATATTATGAAATTAATTTACTGTGTGACATTGTATAAAAGGGACATTGAGCAATATGATGAACAGTGCCCTTCATAACAGATTTACAATTAGCACAGAAGAGATATTCCTATAGCTGTTTGACTATTTTTAATGACCTTTGATACTACCTAAAGTATAAAATTAAAGTTCATGTGAATGAAACTGATTCAGCAAATACTAACATATTCTGAATCTATGATCCAGTCTTCTGGTGGCTTAAGGTGATTTAAGAATAAAGCTAGGTGTCTGTAAATCAGTCTTCACACTTTATTAGCAAGGATTTTGATAGAGGCCGAATTCATTTGTTCATTCATTTAAGCAAATGTGTATGGACTACATACATGTCAGACACTGTTCTAGATCTGGGGATACAAATACATTTTCAAAAATATTTCTACCTCAAAAGTGTTCACAGTTAGTTTGAAACAAGAAAAACTAAGGATTTCAATGAAGCAAATTAATTGCTATAATGGAAGTATGTACATGTTGTACAAAAGAGTATGCCTTTAAATCTATCTGGCTGCATAGAATAAATTATCATCTTGGAGGTGGCATTTGAGATAATTTTCAATGGATAAGTATAACTTTGCCAAGCAGACAAGGAATTGCTCCCCAGATGGCGGACAATCTGGGGAAAAGAATGCCCAGAAAGAGGCATTTCTGTTTAAATTCTCTTAGAATATGGTAGTCTATATGATTTATGATAGGCAGGTCCATAGGCTTGTGAAATTTAGATACAAATAATAGCTTTCATTTAATAAGCATTTACTTATATAAAATTGTAATTGATTAAAAGAACTAATCTTTCAAGAGGTAAAGAGAGTTAAGGAGAGGTCAAGTAAGTTGTCTAAGGACACATAGTTTTGGTTGGTTTTTTATATTCGTAGAGCCCATCTTATCAACTGCTATGCTCTAATAATGTGATAAGTTTCTATTTTATAAATGGTGAGAAACTTGAACAGTATTTTCATCCAGATGAAATAACCCACTTTCTTACCTATGTAAGTAGGTGGCAATATTTGCAGGAAAAGCTATGTGTTGTTTGAGAAGAACATTCAGTTCAACTCTGGTGAATTTGGACAAGTGCTCCCTTTAGACCCCTAAGTTCTAACAGAACATAGCACAGATGTATATGGCTCATAAAATGATTAAACAATAATTACTAGGCACTTTATCTAGAAGGTAGAAGACCCAGGTGAAGTTTAATACAAAGCAGCCATTTCCGACTATTTTTCACATAATGCAAGCTCTGCAAAATGATTCTCCACCCTGTGAAAGAAACTAAATAAGTTACCATGCTGCTGGAAGTAATTTTGAATTGACTAGATAACTTTTGGAAGATACCTGTCAAAAACAATGGCTTTAGAACTTTACGTAATAAACATTGAACCATTCTTCTTGACAATTGTTTGTTAATGATGCTACTCTACTATATATATATATATATATATTTTTTTTTTTTTTCAGTTTTTGGTGAGGGACAGGTTTGAAACTGCCACCTCTGGTAAATAGAGTCAATGCCCTCCTCTTTTGAGCCTCAGACACTGCCCTACTCTAATTCTTGACAATAAAGCCATGCCATCAACATATGCATCAACACTAAGTTTTTTAATACAAAGAAACAGCACAGGAAGATTAAATCTATCTAAAAGTAATATCAAACCATTAATTTCTATATTAAAGATAATGTCAGTGAGAATATAACATTTTTTGATACTACTTGAAACAATGGCCTTTCAAGGTTCTATTGCAGTTTCCTATAATTATTATATGGTATTAAAATTCCCATTTTTAGATAAGAATTAAATACCAAGGGTCTACCTAAAACTTATGCTACCCTGTGCTAGCAGATGTTTGTCCTTGACATTATAATGACACACCAAATCTTGAAGTAGCTTTATGTGATTTGAGGTAGATGTCTCCACAGCTGAAAAACACAGCGATGGTTGACAGTAGAGTATTGTGCTTCTAATTCAATTGTAAAATGTTTTCTGGGGCTGTCTATCACATCAATCAGTCTATAGTTTTGCAGGAATAGAGAGTTAAGCTTTTGGAAAGTGGAGTAAATTATATTTTGAATGTGTCTAGATAGAATCACAACTGAAGCAACCAAAGAGTAAGCAATTTGACAAACTTTAAAATGACATGAAGGAGAGGTCTTCCTTTCCACCTGTATTAAATTAAGATGTCAGGTGTCAAATAACATGAATAGTCTGATGTAACAATTAAATAACTATTTAGTGTCTCTAAATTTTCATTCAGCGATTATTCAGCAAACATTCCTTGAGTACTTCTATGGCATACTAGACACTGGAGATACAATGGCTACCAACTCTGTCTTCATGGAGTGTTAGTTCGAATTGTTAGTGGATATATACATTGAACAAAGAGTCATCAAAATAACCATGCAATTTTACTTGAGATAAATACTATGAAGTAGCATGACAAGAATCTTCATGTATAATAGGGGACAGAGAGACAACCTGTTCTGGACAGTCAAGGAGAGTTTCCCTACGAAAGTGACATTTTACCTAAAATATGAACAATAAGGAGTTATGAAAGTAAGATATTTGTGGGACATACAAGGTGGGAAAACCCACAAGGAGAAAGCTTTTCAGACAGAAATAACAGAATCTCAAAGTTTGACTGGAGCAACAATATTAATGAGAAGAAGATGAAATGTGGTTGGAGAACATAGATCATATCATATTTGGCCTCAGAGACCATGTTAAAGATTTTGATCATTATCCTAGGACAACTGGAAAACATTTTCTTGTTTAAGTCAGTGATATGGGCAATTTTGCATTTTGCAAACAGCACTCTGTTTGCAATATGGAAAATTGAATGGAGGAGGAGTAGCTGCAGAAAAATCACTTAGGAAGCTATTGTAGTAATCCAGTCAAGATAAAACAGTGGTTTGGGAAAGGGTGGTAGCAATGGAGATATTGTGAAATGGTACAAGATGGAATATTGAACCTGAAGGTAAGGGACAGATGTTTGTCAATGTAATTGTTAGTACTCTGGTTTGTACAGGTAGTGCTTTTCATTAAGACAGAACAATAAAAGTTCAAGACTATGGGGGTTGAAATCAAGATCTTGAACTTATACATTGTGAATCTGAAGTTCTGTTTTGATATCCAAGTTGTAAAGTAGCAAGTTGTACACATAGGTTTGGGATGGATATATAAAACTAGGAGGCATTAGCACAAATGACACATTTGAAGTTAGGGATAAGTTGCTATCAAACTCAGGAGAAATGATAACTGTGTATCTGTATCTAGCTAAAACGTTACAGAGCATGTGATAGAAGTGATTCTCATTCAACTTCATGGACATAACCTTACTCAGGTTTTCTTTATGTATCTATCTAATATCAGAGCCTGATCAATATTCTTTTTTCAGTCACTTCTATTCAATTTAACTACTATCAACAGGTGGGCAATGGCCTAAATCTAAAAATAAAATAAAATAAGATAAACTCTTTTTCTGACATACATATTTATAGAAACAGCTATTAGAAGTATGAACCAAATCTGGCTGCTTGATAGAACAAACACTTCAAACTGCCCCTTGACAAACTACGTGAATCATTATGAAAGTTTTGAGATGCACAAAATCAAGAAATGTAAAATCCACGTGGATGGAAACAAAGAAAGGTCTCCAAGTAACGCCAATAAGCTGAGCCAGTTGAAACTTGCATGAGTGAATCAGAAAGGACCTTGTAGACTATGTTTCTTGGAAGTGAAATAACGGACCAGATTACAGTGTGTCTCAAAACTTTTATAATAATCCACACAATAACATGTTGTAACATTATTCCTATAGTACATTCTTCCCACATTCATATTCATATCCAGGTTGGTGAAAAAATAGAGATTGGAGAGCTATATGTGAATGGGATGTAGCCAACTTTACAAAGTATCTATTACTGTTGTGTCACTTTTTAGTAATAGTGAATATGTGTCCTACAGTGGTCACTCAAAAACATCCATTAGCATAGCTACCAAATTGTCTTTATAAAGTTAATAAAGAACAGAAAAGAAAAGAGGGCTTAAGAGAAATTTATTAAGGCTTATAACCTATCAGACACTGTTCTTAGTGCTATGCATTTATTAATTCATTTAACACCCAAACAACTCTATGGCATAGGAGCTATTATTATCCCCATTAATAAATAAGGGAATAAGTGTAAATGGAGTATTATCACTGGCCCAATTCCAAGACTAATGAGTCATAGAACCAAAATTTAAACCATGTTATCTGGATGCAGAGCCAACTCACTTCAACCACTAAGGTGTAGCACCTCTCATAATGCATATTATTAGCACTGAATCTACCCAATCATAAAATAAAGCCCATGCTTGGATTCTGACACATTCTTTCTCTTAGAAAAGATGGAGAAGGGTAGGAAAAAGAAAAGGCCATAAAGTCAAAATTGTATCCTTCTCTACAATTCTGTTTATAGTAAATGTAATAATGTGATAAATCTTTCCTTTCTTACTGTATCTGACAGCTTATGCCTTTAGTAGTCCCATCATGGGGGAAACACAGCCTGTTGTGTCACCTACACCAGTTTTTCCACCTTGAAATTTGATGGAATCCTCCAATCTGACTACAAATCAGGCTCACAACTGCTTATATTAGGAGACTGGACAAGGCCACAGCTTGGAACGGTATTATTGTACTATAATTAGAGGTTAAGTGAAAATGTATTCAACTTAATAATTCAAGAATAGCATCATTACCACATTTTTTTGTGTGTGTGTGTATGTGTGGTCGTTAGGTAAAGTCCCTCTTGTAATTGTGTCTCGCCCCAAGTTAACACACATTATATAAAGTGATCCTAATTAACTATGTTCCATTTTTAGTGTCTTTTATCTCTACTTGTTCATAAAGATAATGCAAGGATTATATGTACAAATGAAAAGAAGATGTCACAAAATATTTTTAAGGACAGTATTATTTTATATCTATATGCAACATATTGAAAATGATTATGCAATCCTATTTCTGAACACAAATCCATCCATACCTGAGAATCTTCTCCAACTGTTAAAGCCTTTATTCATAAGTATCTTTTATTTCCATGTAGAATATTATATAAAAGAAACTTTTAAAAGTAGAATATTTCTTTAAACAGACTTGTTACAGACCCACAGTCTTACCATTACTCAGCTTTTCTATCAACTTTGTCTCTTTGTTCTGAGACTATTTTATTTTGGGGCCCCAAAATAGTAGCATTTTCAAAATAATTTCAATAACATTTAATAATAAGATTATATTCATGACATCACAGTGAAATTTATTTATTTATTTATTACTTCACTTTAGGAGCTGCAGTTATCTTTCAGAAGTTAATAAGGCACAACACTTGTAAAGTTTCCACAATAGGGTTAGTTGACATGGTTTTAAAGCAAAGAAACAGAATAATTTTAAATGTTGAATAAAATAGAGTAGTTGTCAGTCATAAAAAGACATTGGAGTCAGATGGGGATTCACATCTTGACTTCAGCATTTTCCTAATTGTGTGACTATGGAGGAGTCACTAACCTTTTGAACTTCAGTTTTCTCATTTTAAAACATGGCAATAAACATAGAACCAACTTTATAAAGTTATTGTGGCACTAAATTACATAAAGTATCTACTATTTGAAGTGTTTAGCCCAGTCCCTTAGCCCATAACACAAATAGATTTTCAATAAATAGCAATCAAGAGATTATTTTTAGATTTGAAATTATGGGCATATAGGAGATATATATAAATCATCCAATTCTATTATGTATGTGTTATATAAGACAAAATAGGCTGATATATCCCAACATTTTCAGCCTATTTTGTTCTTCCACATCATTATGAGCTATACCATAATATCCATTTTTCTAAGTTAGAATTTAAAATGAAAGAAAGCCTTAATGGTAGGTTAAATTTAGGGAATTTGTGGTCAGTTATTCTCCAGTAATGTCACTTCGCATTATGAAGTCGTCAACATTTTTTTCTTTATCAGGTTACTCCCAATCCACCACCCTCATCCTCCTCTGAACAGGTCACTAAACATGGGAAGAAATATTAAGAGGGAGATAGTGGATACTGGGATGAAGCAGCTGGACTGTCGTGGTGGGAAAGACTCCATGGTTTTTGCACTCAGAGTCTGGGTACTTCAAGTAAGATTGTGAAAAAAGTAGGTGAAGGGGGGGGGGGAAGCAACAGCAAAGCAGCTCTCAAAATCTCTCTGACTGGTCAGAAAAGTTAACCCGCTGTCACCCTCACAGCCGAGCCAAAGCATTTTTGTGGAGGGGAATTGATGTCTATGTAGAGCTGGAATCAGGAATCAGCCTCTCAGAGCAAGGTATTAAAACCACTATGTAACTGAACATACACGGGTATGGACCTGCCACTGGATTGGCTGGCTGCCTTGACATTGCAAAGTAAAGAGGGACCATGTGACTTCAGAGATTGCCAAACTTACACTCTGAATTTATACTCACAGCATTGTGTCTTGTAATTACTCTGAGAATTTTTTTCTTACCATCTGGCAAGTGGAAATCCAGTACTTTCCTCAGGGCCCTGTCTCAAAGTCCCAAGAGGCTCCCACACAACACAGGGCTCTGCCTAGATTCCTGGGACTGACGGTTTGCGCTGAAATTTCCCTCCTTGGAGAAGGAGGGAGATACTCCTTTCCTGGCCCTCTCCCCACCCCTCAGGGCTCCCACATCCCCACCCCCCATCATGGCTGTGGCGCTGTAGATTCCTGAGGCTACTTCTAACCAATGGATCTGCTACCAGCTGGAAGGAAAAGTGGGGCCCTGGGAACTGTATTTAGAACGCATCCCTCAGGGATTCAGGTAGAAGTGATGAGAGAACTCAAATAGAGAAGGGGAGGGATTAGCTAAAAGTGTTTAATATACCAGCAGAGGGGCTGAAATGAGGAGCTATAGGTCTGATTTAAAGGTAAAAGCCTCCTTGAAATTGCCAACCACTGCCTTTCCAAAATCCCTTGCCAAGTTACATATCTAACCATAAGGAAAGGTCTCCCGAGATTAAATCAAGTGCGCTTTGTTTGGTTTCTTCACACAGATCATGGCCAGGGCTTCTTTCAGCCCCATGCTCGACCATATTTTATGTTTCAGACTTTATTCAAGTAAGAAAACTAAGGCTAGTTGGATGCTGTCCTGAGGGTGGTGAATCACAGCAGGATGTATACCGGGTTCCTGGAGGGCCAGCCCTCCACAACTCCCGCCCCGTGGCTCCAATACACCCTCCTTCTTCACCCTCCTCCTTGCCCGTCCGCTCCTCCCACTGCCTCCGCCCGTCGCACTCAGGCCCCAGGCGTTGTCCTCTCACTTCACTGGCTTCGCTCCCACAGCATAGTCCGCTACACTTCCCGCCCTCGCGTCGGTCCGCGGCGCCGCCACCAACGCAGCCCTACTCGGCCTGCACTGGGCTCTGTCTCGCTGCACTTTCCCCGCCTGGCATCGCTACCACCACCGCCACCCCCAGCTGTTTCTTCTCCGCAGCGTCTGAAGACTCGGCAGGCTGTGCACCCCCGGTCATCTCAGCCTTTTGGTCTTGAGACCCTGAGCTCCCAGCTGACGCGGAGGCGCCGCCATCCCCACCGCCGCCACGGCCAACACGGGTGCCATGCGCCGCCAGCCCCGCCGTGCGGCTGCTGTTGCTGCTCGCCCGCCCCCGCCCATGGCCCCGCAGCAAACAGGTAGCAGGAAGCGGAAAGCCCCCTCGGTTGAAGCAGGCGCTGGCAGCTCGTCGTCGCATGGGGTGGCGGCGGCGGTGGACGGAGAGGGACCAATGCTGCCCAAGAAGCAGAAGAGGCCAGCGAAGCGTCGCTCCCTGGCACACTACCTGAGGGGCCGAGAAGTGGGCGCGCCGGGCCGCGCGGGGCTCCTGGGCTTCGAGGGCGAGCTGCGCGGGTACGCGGTGCGGAGGCTGCCGGAACTGCTGACTGAGCGCCAGTTGGCCCTGGGCACCCTCAACAAGGTGTTCGCGTCGCAGTGGCTGAACACCAGACAGGTGGTGTGCGGCACCAAGTGTAACACGCTTTTCGTCGTGGACGTGCAGTCTGGCCACATCACACGCATTCCCCTGATGCGGGACAGGGTGCCTGGACTGGGCCGGGCCCAGCCAGGCTGTGGCATCCATGCCATTGAGCTGAATCCCTCCAAGACGCTATTGGCCACAGGGGGCGAAAACCCGAACAGCTTGGCTATCTACCAGCTTCCCACCTTGGACCCCGTGTGCCTGGGTGACCGCCATGGCCACAAGGACTGGATCTTTGCTGTTGCCTGGCTGAGTGACACGGTGGCTGTGAGTGGCTCCCGAGACGGCACCGTGGCGCTGTGGAGATTGGACCCGGACATGTTCGATGGCAGTATTGCCTGGCACAAGGATGTGGGGCTCCCTGTGTACGTCCACATCCGACCGAGGGACGTGGAGGCTATCCCCAGGGCCAGCACTAACTCCAGTAATCGCAAAGTGCGAGCCCTGGCCTTCAGTGGCAAGAACCAGGAGCTGGGAGCAGTGTCCCTGGATGGCTACTTCCACCTGTGGAAAGCCCGGAGCACTCTTTCCAGGTTACTGTCCATCAGGCTACCCTACTGCCGAGAGAATGTGTGCCTAACCTACTGTGATGAGTTGTCCCTGTATGCAGTAGGCTCCCAGTCCCATGTTTCTTTTCTGGATCCCCGACAGCGCCAACAGAATATCCGGCCTCTGTGCTCCCGCGAGGGTGGCACAGGAGTGCGCTCCCTGAGCTTCTACCAGCACATCATCACTGTGGGCACAGGCCATGGATCACTGCTCTTCTATGACATCCGTGCCCATAAGTTCCTGGAGGAGAGGGCCTTGGCCAGTCCAGGCTCCTCTCCAGGGTCTTCAGGGAGGAAGCTCAAGCTCACCTGTGGCAGAGGCTGGCTCAACCGGGATGACCTCTGGGTGAACTACTTTGGGGGCATTGGGGAATTTCCCAACGCACTCTATACCCACTGCTACAACTGGCCTGAAATGAAGCTCTTTGTGGCTGGGGGTCCTCTCCCTTCAGGCCTCCGTGGAAATTACGCAGGCCTATGGAGCTAAAGACTACAGCCTTGCTCTCAAAGTGCACAAATTTGCCTTTAAGTTTCATCTGATGTTCCTTCTTCATGGTGCATTTGTGCTTTTAACTCTGCATTGCTTTTGTTCTGCACGTGCAACCAGCCCAACTTACCTGTATTTACTGTCTTAGGGTGAGAGGGAGAAAGAGAGCACAAATAGTCCTTTCCCCAATCAAAACTTGGCTATAAGACTTTTATGTACCTTTTCCAGCAACACTGTCTTCGCCTTCTCATACAATGAATTTGGGCTAAATCCTAAATTAATTCTTTCTTTGAGTGATTCACTTATGCCTTTTCTTTATTTTGGTACAGACATTGTCCTCGTTACCATTGAATTATTTAGCTTTATCAGTATTTCAAAAGTATGTTCAACATCTTTTACACATTTCAGAAGTATGCTATTTTTGAAAAATGTCTGTTACAAAGTATCTTTGGAGCTTGTCTAAGAAATGACCCATCATCAATAGACCTACTCCTATTAGAAAATGCAGTTCAGGTTTCAGAATGCCACCATTTGGGGTTGTATTTCATTTGAATGTTGGACACTCAATGTTAGCTGTTTTTATATTATCAGTGCATAAAATGCTTTACAAATATGCTTTTTAGGTAAATCTTTCAATGTTATTTATACTATTAATCAACAATGTTTATTATTCAGTAAAACATTAGCATCACTATCTCTACGCCCTCAGCATTCTTGTTTAAAGCTGCTATATTGTGGTCTGTTTTCATGGGTAGCATTTATGCTACAGACTTTCAAAGCTAATCAAAACTGGCCTATATATGTGGCAGTACAATCAAGGAAGTATTTTAGGTAATAAAAATTTCCTTAAAGTTCATGTAGTCATTTACAGTGAAAAGAAAACAGTTGTTCAGAGTAGGTCTAGTTGATTTTTTACATTATATACATGGATAATTCTTTTATCTGGATCAAGTATGTGATTTTTTACAGAAAAAAATAAAACATGATCAGCATCTTAGCAGCTAATTTGGAGACTAGTTTTTAATGCTTTATTTTTTAATTGTGCTTTTAGGGCAATTAGGAATTTATCTAGTTATGTAGGAATTTATTAAAGTCAAAATTTTCCAGGAGATAATCTGAAGCTGAAACCTAAACTATGCACACATTTCTTTATACATCTGTTTTGAAAAGAAAATTTATAGGTTAAAAGATTAAATATCATCTTGAATACTTTATATAAATATACTTGGTACAAGTTAGGGTGGTTAGGTATCTTTGTTGAGATGATGTAACAAACTGCTTTTCATTTACACAATTGTACATTTCATACCTATAACTACTTACATACACTATGTACTTTTATATGAGTTTATATATGTTACTTGTGATAAGGCATAGATATACGCCATTTTACATATGTAGTTATTTCTCATATATTGAACTACATGTATAAAGTTGTACCATTATTCTAATTTAGTCTTTATTTTTGTTTAGTTTTATGCCAAAATGACTTTAATACATGCACATAACAAACAATCATAATATATAAAATATGTAAAATAAAAAAAAACATTCTCACACCCCAGGATCCCTAGCCTCCTGCTCATAGATCAACCACCACTACATTTTGTGTGTTTATACAATAGTGATACATACACATGGATATATGTATGTATATGCAGGTTTTATACAAATAACATTTGTTATATGTATCTGTGTCTTTTTAATCACAAAATCTTAGAGATTTGTTTCTTATACATATATACTTAGTTGTTAATATGTACTCTTCTACTGTATGGTTTGAATATACTTTATTTGTTCATTATACCTTTAATACATATTTATATTGCTTCTTGTTTTCTGTTCATTATAATCTGTGCTGCAATCATTACTTAGGTGTATACATCTCTGTGCTAACATGTAAGTACATCCACAGAATAAATTCCTAGAAATGGAATTGCTGGGTCAGTGAGTAAGTTCATTTTGTAATTCATTGCTATTGCCAAATCACCCTCCAAAAAATTTCTACCAACTTAACCTTTTATGATTAATGTATACATGCCTACTTTACCACCCCTTTGCCAACAGTGTGCCTTAAAATTCTATGCTCTTTGCCAGTCTGTTATCCACTAGATCTTAATTTCTTTTCTAAGCCACTGTGGTTAAATTAATTAGATTTTTGCTCACCGTATCAAGTAGGTCCTGATACAACAATCAAGAAAATGACAAAAATGGGACAAACAATAAAAATACTGTTAACCAAAGGAAGAGAGTAAAGTTCAGGCTCACATACCTGGAGATGGATTAAACAAGAGTATCCTTTGATACTTAGCTAGTAGGCTTTCTGTGTCTATTGCACTTTGGTTTAAGTCAGTGGTTCTCAACCTTCTTAATGCCAGGGCCCTTTAATACAATTCCTGTGGGTAGCAACCTACAGGTTGAGAACCGCTGGTTTAAATCATAGCCAAGGATTCAAATGTTACTGAAGAAAGTCCAAGAAAATTCAAGCCTTAACTAGAATAGCAGAAATAGGTAAGTTATCAGAAATATAAGAAGAAATAAAATGAACAAATAGTAACTGGTGGAGGGTGATGAAAACAAAACCATTAAACATTCAGGTGGACTCTCAGGCTCTGACTTGAATGTAAATGAATAGTGACAAAAAATAAATATGAAAAATAGGCATAGAGGGTACAGGTATTGAGTGATCAATTCAATTTGGGACATACTAAATTTGAGATACTTATGTGATATCAAGAGAATATACCCAGTGAAAAGGGATACAAGTTTACACTGCTGAAAAGATGAGTACTATGAAATGTAAGAAAACTCTTCCATTTCGGGGAAAGCAGAATGAAAAAGCCTATCAAGCATCCTTAAAAGCAATGCAAAGTGGCAGAGAGAAATGAAGAAAATGGAAAAGACTTATTTTACCCAAATGCTATGATTCTGTCAGCTTTACAGCAAAATATGTTTTGATACTAGAATTAAAAATATTTTGAGTCTGTACCTCAGAGTGACAAAGGATAGGTTTTCTCCCAGATAACCCTTCTAAATATTTCCCCAAGACTCCTTAGGACCACTCTCTTTGGTCTGCTATTTAGGCCGCTTCATTGTTCAATTGATGGTCTACTGCTAGAATGAAAATTCAGACCTAGCTCACACAGCAAGACTGTGGAGTTAGTGATTTCTGGACCACTTATCCTGCTAGTCCCAACACCCTGGTGGCACCAATGTCCCTGGCAGCATCACAAAAGTGGAATATCACCTACTGGATGTTACTAGCCTATGCTTGAGTTCTCACCTCAATGCCACAAGGGTAGGTCTCTGCCAATTTCCCCAGTCTGCCAAAAGGAAAAGGTGGTATCCAGAAGAAAATGCTCCTTTCCTCAGTATCATTTTTTTTTTCCTGCAGTTTTTGGCTGGGCTGGGTTCGAATCTGCCACCTCCAGCATTTGGGGCCGGCACCCTACTCCTTTGAGCCACAGGCGCCGCCCAACATCAGTATCATTATCAAAAAAAGCACAAATACAATAGATTAGAAGTGAGAAAGAAGACATAATCACAGGCACAGATTTATGTATTAGGTAAAAGTAAAATCTGTGTGAAAAAAAAAATTACCAGAAGATACAAATAACTAAACTTCCAGGTTTGAACCCGCCACCCTCAGTATATGGGACCGGCGCCCTATTCACTGAGCCACAGGTGCCACCCCAAGATAGTTATTTATGTTAATAAATGATTCGGTGAAAGAGATTAGGGGTTAGGAGCTCAAAGAGAGATATAATTTTAAATAAATTAGTGAAAGTCTTGTTGATAAGTTGACATTTGAGCTGATATCTGAAGAAAGTGACAGATTTAATCATGTATCTATATCAGAGAGGAATGTTATAGGGTATGGGAAAAGCAAACACAGAAGCCTGAGGTGAACCAATGCTCAATATATTCAAAGAGCAGAAAGGAGACCAGTGTAGTTGGAGCAAAATGGAGTGATGAAAGGATCAGAGAAGCCACATCATGTAGAGATCTGTAGGCAATTATAAGAACCTTGGATTTTAATCTGAGTGAATTGAAAGTCCAATGAAGATTTTAAACAGGGATTTATCTATTAAAAGGAAAACTGAATGTTGTGTAGATAGTGTACAGTAGGAGAGAAAAGATGGAGAAGGAGTGGGCTCTGTTAGTAGGTTACTGAAATAATCTATATTAAGGTGATGGTTACTATATGCAAAACTAATCAGTTAAAAAATTCAGTGGATCTTCTGGTTCAAACTGACAGACATTAGGGTATGTTGGAAGTGGCAGTAAAGGATATGTAAATTGAATAAGTCCATGGTAGGGCTATAAATAAGAAAGAGTTCTATTATCAGATCAGAAAGTTTGACAATGTTATGAAAAACAGAAAATAGACTCTATGACAGGTTAGGCTGAGAAAAGTTACAAGAAGTCTGAGATACACTTTTGAGAATGTTGCCTTTTAGATGGGAACCATTCTTCACAGAGAAGTTCCCCCTAATGCTCCCAGCTATGCTTTGACACACATTGATAGCAGAAGTGGTTGTGAAGTGTCAAGCACTATTGGGGAACTGTGCATGGATGGGTTTGGCCATTTGATCCCTTCCCCAAATAATGGAATACTATATAGTTGTTGAAATATTGGATCTACTTCTTTATGTACTGACATGGAGTACTGTTCTTAATATTATTGTTAGGTGAATTAAGCAAATTATAAACTCACCTTGTTTAAAAATAGGAGGCAGAGAAGAGGAAGATATACATAGCATACATAAGAATATATACAAAAATGTGGTAACAGTTAACTTCAAGGAAAAAAGCATAATGAAGACACTTTCTAAATGGTCTGATTAGGGTAGGGAAGAGAAAAAAGAAGAAAGAAATGCTTGGCCCCTGTAGCTCAGTGGCTAGAGTGCCAGCCACATACACTGGAGCTGGCAGGTTTAAATCCAGCTCAGGCCTGCCAAACAGCAATGACAACTACAACCAAACAGTAGCTGGGCATTGTGCCAGGTGCCTGTAGTCCCAGCTACTTGGGAGGATGAGGCACAAGAATCGTTTAAGCCCAGGAGTTTGAGATTGCAGTGAGCTGTTGACGCCACGCACTCTACCCAGGGCGATATAGTGAGACTCTGTCTCAAGAAAGAAAAGAAAGAAAAAAAGAAAGAAAGGAAGGGAGAGAGGGAGGGAGGAAGGAAGGAAGGAAGGAAGGAAGGAAGGAAGGAAGGAAGGAAGGAAGGAAGGAAGGAAGGAAAGTATTTGTGGTGTTGAATGCTGTAGAGAGCTGACATAGACTCAAATGAGAAAAATGTATTGTTATGCAATATGGAAATTCATGGAGGCCTTCTGCTGGAACAACTGCAATAGTAGTCAGCTGTATTGTTTCTCTCCGCGAAGGAGTAAAAAATTCAATGTTTCTCAAAATTGATCATGAAAGGCATTCTTCCATGAACATCTCACAGGACATTGTTTTTTTTTTTTTTTTTTTCAATTCCTCAAACAAGTCAATTTTAGATAAATAGTGTAAGAGTTATCCAAGCACTGCCTTATAGTATCTGCAGAATAACAACATAAATGTTCCTGATGCAGATTCATGGCAAAGGGAAGAAATTACCCCACCAATTCAAAAACATATGGTTTTGTTTAACCTTTCATAATACTAATCTCCAGCAATTCACAGCCAGAAGCTAATTTGAAGAACCTATATCACAAGAGATTTCTGGTTTGCTTGATATATATTTTTTCCTTAAACATTTCTGCTTATTATATGACCAAAATTTTGAGTATTGACACAAAAATGTTCATCAATCTTCCCTAGTCTTGCATTCCCAGCTACAATTGTGGAGGTGGACAGGGGAGTAATTTTAGCCAAGAAAAGAGACCAATGTAGACTCTCAGTCATTCCTATAACACTTAAATCCATTTCCATCTCTGACATTCTGAGCTTGAAATAAGACCAATCCTATACTACATTAATCTAACTTCTGACAAAAAGGAGAATCTTACTATGATTTTATATAGGGACAAAGATAAAAATAATCACTCATAACTCTGCAAAGGTGTACTGAGTCTGTAGTCACAGAGGGAAAGAACATACTTCATAAATTCTCCTATCCTCAATGTTAGAAATTGAGCACTGTTAGTACACAAAAGCATATTTACTGCCCATATCTCTCTAACGTTAAACAAAGGACTTAATCTTATAAAGGGTTGAAATCAATGCATGTGTCTTCATTTAAATATCACACATGCAGAACATTGAGAACATAAAACAGAGACAATAGACAGAGAAATAATAAGTAAAATTGCTCATTTGTCTTGCTTTTCCCTAGTTTTATCCAGTAATTATTCATAATATTGCCACATTCCATAATAGCTGATTGATTTAACTATAAGTAGATGAGTCAATTCATTGAGAAAAAAAGATAATTCAGATTAGTGATTTAGACTCACGTAGACAATACCACCAATTAAATAAAATGAATAGTCTCTCTACTCCAACCCGTCTGGCTGTTTTGACTTTGGAAACCTGAGAATATAATATTATTCTGGAAAAACAAATATTTGCTATGGAATCAAATAAAAGAGTGAGATCATGGATGAAATAATCCTCCTTATAAAATGGAACTTCCATAAGCAAAAGAGCAAAGATAACATAATAGGATTAGAACCTTCTTCTGAGGAGGAACATTAGACAGAGACATATTAACTGATCTTCAAGATCACAAAAGAATAATGATTCTTGTGTCACATCCATATACATGTATGTAGTAGCCAGTGTATCACTTTGCCTTTGAAGGAATTATATTATTAGGCTTGTTTATTGGGATCTTTATCGTTGTGTGAATGCTCACATGTATAAACACATGCATCCAGACAGAGATAAACTATTTTAAATGTAAGAAGCTCAAGGTAATGTCTTATTAAAATCTTGAATCTTCTTTGTTTTGCTTTATAACTCTCTGTGGGTGAGTCACCCAGTCTCAAAATGAAAAACACAAGTCAAACTAATGGCAGAGCACTGTGGTTATCTACAACATTTCTTATTGTTAGTGTATTTTTTTTCCAATTTTCTGGGCTGAGTATTGAGAAACGAATGATAAATTAGGACTGTCGTTCTTTCATAATATTTAAACATAAATTCAGAATACAAATGCCTACATACAGTAACTAAGAAAATACCATGAAGGCTATGTTGAACAGTTTGATGAGAGTATTTCAGATTGTATATGAAACCAGCACATTGTACCCCTTGATTGCACTAATGTACGCAGCCATGATTTAACAATAAAAATAAATAATTAAAAAATAAAATAAAATAAAAATTTCACATTTTCAAAGCTGTGTAACAACCATATTTTCATTTTACCTCAATATTTTGACTTGTTTCTCAGATAAAATCAATTAGTCTGGCATTGGAGATGTCAACCATCAAGGTACAAAGTCTATACCATGCATTACATAATGCTTACAGGAAATCGAGTGGGAGAAGTGACTACCTTTCAGAATTGTACTGCCAGTTAAACTTCTCCTAAGGTCACTTCTTATATACATGTAATAGAATAAAAGAAAATGTTAAATCAATGTGACAATTTGTTCATCTCTTATTGTTAGCATGGCCATATAGAATATAAAGTCAAGAGCAGGATTAATAAATGATGAAATTTTACTGATCTATAAAGATGGTTAAAAATCATCTAGTCTAACATTTATTTTTATGGATGTTGATGTTTTTAGTAGTGGTTATTTAAAATGTGATTCCTAACTTTTTATTATTTAAAATAACAAAATGCACATATAACAAAAACTCATGTTTTTACCATCTAGAGTTAACTGCTGTTACTTGATCTTTCTTATATTTACAAAGAAAGTAAAATCATTGATCAGGTTGAAGCCCCTTTTGAACATGATAAATTCCCTCTCACCTCCTCAAGACAAGCACTACAGAAGTTCAATATCCTATCTGTCTAGTTCATGTTTTATATTATTGTATATTTATATTTTCTTAAATAACAGTTATCATGGCGCTTACCATGTGACTGACAGTTATTAACATTTCCAAAGATTTGTTCATTTAATCCTTATAGTAATCTAAATTTTATAGATAACCATTTTACAAAGGAGTAATTAAGCAACTTTCCCAGAGACATAGAGCTAATAAGATGGACAGTTGCATTTGGAGTCTAGTCATACATATGTATCCCTCCATCTAAAATATATAGAATGACTTTTATTCATTTTATGTACTATAAACATTTAAATAAAGGATATGTCGAATTCCTTCAGCAATTTTCTCTTTTTTCATGAAATATTACGTATTTGATATCTACTCATGATGATATGTGTATGCATGTTACGTTCATTTTAATCACTGGATCATCTATTATATGAATATATCACATTATGCATGTATGTATGTACTATGGTTTGAAAATGTGTCTTCCAAAATTCAAGTGTTGTCAATTTGATACCATTAACAGGTGGATGGGGCCATTAGGAGGTGTTTATGCCATGAGGGCTCTTTCCTAGTAAGTGGGATGAAGGCCCTTAAAAAAAGAGGCTTGCAATATTACAGCTCACAAATATGAAAAAATATTTTTTGATGCAAACATGATAGCTGCTCTATATTTCTTAAAACATAAAAGTGATATTGCTGTTTCATGGACTGTGTATATTTACAATTTACTCCAAGTTGCCAAAAATGAATTTTAACCCTGCTATGGTAGTGGAATTCTGGTGATTCAGCTTCCTTGGACATATTACTTCCTTTGGCAATGCAAACAGATTCCTAGGTGATGCTGCTTTTGCAGATGAATTAAAATATCAAATCAGTTGATTTTAGAAAGAGGACATTATTTGTGGTGGTTCTGACTCAGTCCTGTGAACTTTTATAAAACATTGAGCTCTTTCTAAAGTGAAAAAAAATTAAATCCTGAGAGATATTAGACACAGAGAGCGACTCTCTTGATTGCTTTGAAAATAGATGGGTGACATGAATAGGACCTGAGGGTTCCCTCTAGGAGCTAACAGTGACCCCTGCCAACAGCCAACAAGAAAACAGAAATCTCACTTCTGTAATCTCAAGGAACTTAATTCTGCCAAAAACATGAAGAAGCTTGTAAGCAAATTCTTTCCCAGAGTTTCCAGATGAGAACTCAGATGCCAAAGTACTGATTACACACTTGTAAAACTGAGCCTTTTAAAACTCTGAGCCTAGGGATCCCATCGCAGGCTGGTCAAGGGATTTGAAGAGAAACTTTTCAGAAGACAGGCACGCGGCCTTCAGACATATGAAAAAATGCTCATCATCTTTAATCATCAGAGAAATGCAAATCAAAACTACTTTGAGATATCATCTAACTCCAGTGAGACTAGCCTATACTTTTTGTCCATTAAGTAGGAGTACACCAATCTCCTTTCCTCCTTCCCTCTTTCCCTCTCCTCCCTCTCACATTCCTCCTCCACCACGTTGAATCAAATTCAGTTTTCCTCTTATGTGGGCATGCATTATATCATCTACTGGCTTCATATTAGCATTAAGAACATTGGATAATTGCTGCTCCATTCTTATGATACTTTACTAAGAAGAATGTGCTTAAACTCCATCTGGGTTAATACAAAAGATATAAAGTCTCCACCTTTTTATGGCTCAATAGTTTTCCATGGCTGAATAGTTTTCCATGGTATACATATACCACAGTCTGTTAATCCATTTCTGGGTTGGTGAGCATTTAGATTTATTCCACATCTTGGTTATGTTAAAGTGAGCTGTGCTCAACTATCTAGGGCAAATGTCTTTGATAAAATGACTTTTTTTTTTTCTGGGTAGATGTTGAGTAGTAGGATTGAGGGGTCAAATGGGACGTCTAATTTGAGTTCTGTGAGGATTCTCCAGACTTTTTCCCAATAGGCTGCATTAGTTGTTGTTCCCACCAACAGTGTAAAAGTGTTCCCTTCTCTCTATATCTGAACCAGCATCTTCAGCTTTGGAACTTTGTGATGTGGGCTATTCTAACTGGGGTTAGGTGGTATCTCAGGGTGGTTTTGATTTACATTTCTCTGATGATTAGGGAGGATGAGCATTTTTCCTATGTTTGTTAGCCATTTGCCTTTCTCAGAGAGGGTCTGTTCATGTTTCTTGCCTAGTAATAGATGGCATTGTTTGCTCTTTTTTTGAGTTCTCTGTAGATTCTAGTTATCAACTCTTTTTCAGCTTTGTAACATGCAAATATCATTTCCAATTTTGAAGGCTATTTTTATACATAAAAATCATCTTGTTGACTACAACTTTACTAACCATCAGAGCTCCAGTGAGACTAGCCTATACTTTTTGTCCATTAAGTAGGAGTACACCAATCTCCTTTCCTCCTTCCCTCTTTCCCTCTCCTCCCTCTCACATTCCTCCTCCACCATGTTGAATCAAAATCAGAGCTGCTACTGTGAAACAAGCATGTACTGTTTCTTAATTCCTTTTCCATTCACAATTAAACAACAGAATGTTAGAACCTGAATGGATAAATATGCTGTATGTACTCAATACTATATTTACAGTGGATAATAAGTAATTGCTACTCAAGTATGGTCGCCACCCAATTATGTATTTGTTGTGCTTCAAAAATATATAGTAGTAAAATGTCTATTTGTGGACAATAGTAATAGGAAACGTTTGTAAACTACACATTAATTTTCTCAAGTAAAAGTCACAGGTTTCCTTGTTTATTTCTTCAGTATGATAATAGCCTGAGTATTGTGTGCTAATTATATTTTTCTTTCTTTTTTTTTTTCCTCACTATGTCACCCTGTGTAGAGTGCTGTAGCATCACAGCTCACAGCAAGCTCAAACATTTGGCCTGAAGTGATTCTCTTGCCTCAGCCTCCCAAGTAGCTGGGACTACAGATGCACACCACAATACCTGGTTATTTTTTGTGGCAGTTGTCAATGTTTTTTAGCTGGTCTGGGCCAGGTTTGAACCCATCACCCACAGTGTATGTGGCTGGAGCCGTAACCACTATGCTATGGGTGCTGAGACTAATTGTATTTTTACATGCAAAAATAAATATTGACATTTTATTAAACAATAAAATAAGAATAGAAGACTTTAAAATTATAATACCTATTAACATGTTAAAACCTGTAGTAAGTATGCTGCTTTTGTCAGTGAGTCCCAAATTTAATTGAATATTGGCAGAGATTGGATGGAGCTCCTACCTGTTGCTAACCATTAGGAAACAAACCTAAGTGAATTTATAGGTATCAAGTTGACACATGGACATAACAGGGGTTAAATCATTCTAGATTATGCTTTCTCTATTAGCCTTTACATCAGAAAGCCAGTCATATCTAGTCTAAGATACCTCTTGGAACTTTCTCCTCAGGTTATGTGTTGTCTTAGCTCTGATCCTAAAATTCTCAAACTGTGATTTTGCATCAGTTCCCTGCCCTGCCCTGGCATCTGGTAGCAACTGACTCTCTCCATCTCTGAAGCCCTACCATCATTACATCATTTTCACAAAGATTCTTATAGCACTGTGACCCCAGCTGCCAGGAGTTTAGGATAGATAGAATGACTGAGAACTTGGGTACCCAAGTTCCACCCTCCCCAGGATATAGTTAGACCTGGACAGCAGGAAAGCTACCAAACGGATTGAAGGCCACCATAGTCATGAAACTTGTGCCAAACAGCTAGCCAGCCATATGAGCTCACACATGCCTACGACCTGCATGATAGCTGTTCTTGCAGCAACCCCATCCACTACAGAGGACCACAGCGTCATCTGGCCCCATATGTCCACATTCACCCAAACTCAGTCTGATAGCTTCATCAATGCCAGTCCTATCTCCCTTGAAAGAATGCCAGTCCTATCTCCCTTGAAAGACTGCTACAAGGCCACCTGGCATTGGTGTGCCTGCACCCAGCCTGAGAGCCAGTTTGGCTCTTACCAGTGGTGATCCAACCCACCAGACAGATTATTATATGACCAGGCATTGTTTTTCCTAGGGCCAGCCCACCATCCAGTCTGCTAGAAAGCTTGACAATTTGATGATTATAATGCCCCCCAGAAACGATATTTTTGGGTTGAATCTGATTGCTAACTTTTGAGATTCCTGAATCTGGATGTCCATGTCTCTCCTATTACTTGGAATGTTTCAAACTATTATTTTGCCAAATAGGTTTTCTCTGCCTTTCTCTATCTCGATTTCCAGAGGGAAAAGCCATAGGTGCACAGCCCATTTGCCTTCAGTGACCATGCGCTTCTAGCCCAACAATCAGCCTGGTGCCTCCTCCTGTGGCAAAACAAGGCCACCATCATAACAAGCTACTGAAGCTAGGTAACTGAAATGATAGTAGATGTAATTGGCAAGGATATAGCTAAAGAAGCTTCACACAGGCAACAGTGTTAAGTCAACTCAGACCCAGAAACAATGCACTACACTACACTCAACTGGTACACCTAGGATCCAGCTACAGGAAAAATTCTCCCCACAAAGAAGCTACTCCATAAAACTGGAAAAAAAAAAACTGTTACACTAGGTGCACAGATATCACTGTAGGGGTATAAGAAACATGTAAAAGCAAGAAAATATCTTCATAAATAGTGACATATACCAAAGAAAAGGACATTTATTACCAACATGCCTGAAAAGGAAATCAAATTGTCTCAAGGAAACTCTGAGATACCAGAATCCATGGACAAACACTTCAATGAAATTAGGAAAACAATTCATGATCTAAATGAGAAATTCAATGCAGATATAAATACATATATATATACATATACATATACATACATGTATGTATATATGGCAAAGAAAACCTATTGGCAAAATAATAGTTGAAAACATTCCAAGTATTAGGAGAGATATGGACATCCAGACTCAGGAAGCTCAAAAGTTAGCAAACAAATTCAACCAAAAGTATCCTTTCTGAGGGGCATTATAATCACTGTCAAAAGTCAAATACACAGAAAGGACTCTAAAAGATGCAGGAGAAAAGCATCAAGTTACCTATGAGGGAATGCACACTAAGATATCAGGCGATTTCTTACGAGAAACCTTGTAGGCCAGGAGAAATATATTCAAAATGCTAAAAAAAAAATCTGTCTTCCAAGAATACTATATGCCCCCAAGATATGTTTTAGAAATGAAGAAAAAGTAAATACATTCTCTGACAAGTAAAAGTTGTCATCACTGTTAGGTCAGTCTTACAAAAAATGCAAATAGTAATAGAACATTACTACTGGACAAGAAAAGATGATAATTCCTATTATGAAAACACATAAAAGTTTAAACTCATAAGTAGAAAAAATGCTCATTGTTCCTAATCATTAGAGAAATGCAAATCAAAACCATCTTGAGATATCACCTAACCCCAGTGAGACTACTCCACATTTCAAAGGCCCCAGACTGCAAATGATGGCATAGATGTGGAGAAAGGGGAACACTTTTACAGTGTTGGCAGGATTGCAAACTAATACAGCCTCCTTGGAAAGAAGTATGGAAAAATCCTCAAAGAAGTAAAAGTACACCTCCCATTTGATCCTGCAATCCCATTATTAGATGTCTTCCCAGAAGAAAAAATAACCGTTTTATTGTGAAGACTTTTGCATTAGAATGTTTATAGCAGTTGAATTCACAATTGCCAAGATGTGGAATCATTCCAAATGTCCATCAGCCCATGAATGGATTAATAAACTGTGGTGTATGTGTATCATGGAATACAATTGAGCCATAAACTGATGGAGACTTTACATCTTTTGTATTTACCTGAATGGAGTTGAACAACATTTTTTTTTTTTTACTATTTTTTGTTTATTGTTAAATCATAGCTGTGTACATTAGTGCAATCAATTGTACCCATTCTAAAATGCACCATAGATGTGGCCCCACCTATTACACTACCTTCACCAAAACCTCCCCCCTCCCTTCCCCTTCCTTGGTCCTTTCCCCATAGTCTTGTGCTAAGGTTGGGTTATAGCCTTCACATGAAAGCCATAATTTAGCTTCATAGTAGGGCTGAGTACATTGAATACTTTTTCTTCCATTCCTGAGATACTTTGCTAAGAAGAATATGTTCCAGCTCCATCCATGTAAACATGAAAGAGGTAAAGTCTCCATCTTTCTTTAAAGCTGCATAGTATTCCATGGTATACATGTACCACAATTTTCTAGTCCATTCGTGGGTTGATGGGCACTTGGGCTTCTTCCATGATTTAGCAATTATGAATTGGGCTGCAATAAACATTCTGGTACAGATGTCTTTGTTATATTGTGACTTTTGGTCTTCTGGGTATAAACGGTTGCCCACGTGATTAGGTCGATTGAACACAGGCAACCACTTGCCAGTTCTACACTGTTTTTGTCCTCCTCTTGGGGTCC
>CAUYPK010052490.1:0-17242 GCA_963574355.1 Loris lydekkerianus | reverse complement strand
GAGGCATAGCAATTGTAAAAAATTGCATTTGCTATTTTTTTAAATACCTCAGTTAAACAATATGGGTTTAAAATATTCATTATGTCAAGAATGGAAGAAAAAGTATCCAATGTACTCATCCCTACTATGAAACTAATTTATGGTTTTCACATGAAAGCTATAACCTAGTTATAACCTAAGAATATGGGGAAGAGGGAGAGGGAGGGGAGGGAGAGGGGAGGATGGGCAGAGGGAGGGTGATTGGTGGGATTACACCTGCAGTGCATCTTACAAGGGTATATGTGAAACTTAGTAAATGTAGAATATAAATGTCTTAACACAATAACTAAGAAAATGCCAGGAAGGCTATGTTAACCAGTGTGATGAAAATATGTCAAACGGTCTATTAAAAAAAAAAAATATGTATATTTTCAAATAACTAGAATGTCCCCAATACAAAGAAATGATAAATGTTTGATATAATAGATATGCTAATCACCCTAATTTGATCACTATACCTTATAAGTATTAAAACATCACTATGTGCCCTGTAAAAAAAAACAAAACCCAAAACTCCACTGTAAAAAAAAAAAAAAAAAAATTCATTACGTAAGAGGAAAACAAGCAACTCACATACTAAAAAGATTTAGCAAAAACTAACCATGCAATTTGCATCTTCCTTTGACCATATTGTGCTAAGAGAAAATGCTTATAAAGCTATTTTACTTCCTTGAATAATTTAGTGTGTAATGAATTGTAAATAGTAATATCGCTGTGCTTTTTTATAATGATAAGGAATATAATAACTATTAATAATATATCATTTAAAAAGAGATTCAGTTTCTCATATTATTATAGATAATATATAAAATTTAAATAAGTTATATTATTAAATAAATGAAATATGATATTTTAGTGCAATCTCATTATTAATAACAATGAAGAAAAATAAATAATTTCTAATGAAATTTGTTATGGGTCGTATTAGTTAAAAAAAATGCATGTCTATTATATAGTGGCCTGTATTTCAAAGAAAAAAGTCTAGTTCTAAATCTTCAGCTTAACATCTTTAATAGGACAACCAAATTTTAAATTTTAGTTTTAAAATAAGTGATATTTAAATGCACATTTGACCTTTGGAACTCTCTGAAAGAAAAGCCAATGGGGTGATAAATCTCTACATGCTGTTTATTTATACAATAAATCTTGGTGTCAGACTTGAAAAAGATTATCTGTATGCTTTTATGGTATGTGCATAATACCTACATGTGGACATTAATACATATAAAATTGATCTTTTTCACATTAATAAAAGGACATGTTGCTGAGGATGAATGCATCTGATAAATCCAGTTCTATGTGGAATTAATACATTTTTTACCACAAACTAGTTAATTAATGACGTTATTCAGTTTCAGTGGATGGCATTCAGCAGGAATATGTTGCTGGCACAACTGGAAGTTTAAAACTCTAAAACAGTTTGATTTAAGATAGACATTAGGGTTATTTTAGTTTGCATCAACATAAAGCATGCACAAACTTCAAAAATCAAATGATACAAAGAAACTTACATAAGAAGTAAAAGACCCATACCTCCTATGCCCACATCCTTAGCTCACATGTATAATGTGCATATTTTTTCCTTTTAGTTAAAGGAGATGTTGCTGAGGATGAATGCGTCTGATAAACACATTTAGGTTATACTATTAGTGGATTTCGTCTGGTGTTCTCTTGATGAATCATTCTATATACCCTTCTTTTTAGTCTCTTACACATTTTAGGTTGTTTTTGGTTTTCTGGGTATGAGAGAGGATTCTTAAACCCCTTCTTCTTTGTCAATATAGTCATATAATAAATCCTTAATAATCAGCTTTGTATATGACAACAATGTTAATAGACTTATATCTTTCTTTTCTTTTTTTTTTTTTGCAGTTTTTGGCTGGGGCTGGGTTTGAACCTGCCACCTCCAGCATATGGGGCCCGCGCCCTACCCCTTTGAGCCACAAGAGCCACACAATAGACATTTCTTTAGACATCATGCATCGAATGTTATTGACTATTAGAGGATATTCAAACAGTCACTCTTCCCTCTGCTATTCCTAGCTTATTTAGCTTCCTTTGCCTGTTCTATGCTTTTACATTCTTCACCCTTCACAATTAAATCATGTAAATTTTGTTCATTTAAAAACAAAATATCTGAAGATATTTTCTCTTTTTATCATTCAAATTTAAAAGTCTTTATAGATCAGAAAGAAAAGTTTTTCAAGCATTGATTTTGAATGGATTGTTCAGGATAATACTACTGGAAATCCTTTTGCCATCTACCACCAAGCTAGTCTAATTTCCTCCGACCCCCACAAGGCTCACTTCCATAGATTCCACTCATTTCATCAAATTTACATTCACTGATCTCTAAGCAGCCTAGGCAGATGTTTTCCAGTTTCCTACCTTTATGTTTCTTTTATGGTTGAGCTAGTATATTGAACACAATTTTATTTTCTGTCTTGCTGTATCTTCAGTTTTCACAGGAGTACACTTTCAATTAAACTTTACAAAGTTGTACCCGAGAAATAACTTTACAAATCTTTCAATGATTGAAAATGTCTATTCAGTACTCATATATTTTCTAATATTTTGGCCTGGAATATAATTCTTAGTTTAAAAATAATTTCCCACTGATTACATTACATTAAATTACATTATTTCCAAGTATCTTATGTTTTCATGAAAGGTCAGATTGCAATGATTATTATTCTTTTGCAGTGAACATTTAAAAATATATGTGGGTGTATACATGTGTACGGCATGGGTATACTATCTATCTTCGGTGTAGTGAATTTTCATAATGATATGTTTAGTTTTTATGCTATTGCTTTTAATTCCAAGAGTTGGACTCTCAACAGAACTTTCCAAACTAAAGACTCAGCATTGTGAAATTTTCTTCTGTCAGAATTTTACTATTTCCCTGCTTTCTCCACTCTCCTTTGCAAATGGTTATTAGACTCTGTATATTGATCTTCAGAATGGCTTTTTATTGTTTCTCCATGGTGTTAAAAATTTTCTAATTTCTTTCTTCAGCCTATACTTTTAATATAATTTAGTGAATTCTGGTCCAAGAATTGTTTCAAATGTATTATATTTATCTTTTTTTGTTGTTGTTAGTTATAATGTTTTATTTTTTAACTTGAAAAAAATTTTTTAACTTGAAAAAATTTTTTAACTTGAAAAAAATTTTAGGTTACATTGTTTTCACTTTCAGTTCCGTTTGTAAAAGAAACCCTCACCCAGGGAGGCGTATTATACATCCTCACAATGTGCACATTAGGTGTGATTCTGCCTCATGTCCTCCCCCCTCCTGCTTCCCTCTGTCCCCATTTTATGTTTTATTGTTCTTATGAGCATGTAATTGTTGATATATTGATTTCACATTAGTATGGAGTACACTGGATATTTATTTTTCCATTCTTACAATGCTTTACTAAGAGAAATGTATTTCAAGTCCATCCAGGTCAATGTAAAAGATGTAAAGTCTCTATCATTTTAATGGCTGAATAGTATTCCAAGGTGTACATATACCACAGCTTGTTGATGCATCCATTCATGAGTCAATGAGCACTTAGGTTACTTCCACCTACTTGGCAATTATGAATTGAGCTGCAGTAAATAATTGGAGCAAATGTCTGTGGTAAAAAGATTCTTGTTCTTCTGGGTAGATACAATCCCTGTAATGGGATTGCAGGGTCAAGTGGAAGGTGTACTTTTAGATCTTTGAGGATTCTCCATACTTCTCTCAAAAAGACTGTATCAGTTTGCAATCTCAACAGCAGTGTACAACTGTTCCTCTGGCTCCACATCCATGCCAGCATTTAGTGTTTTGGGACTTTGTGATGTGGGCAAATCTTGCTGGGGTTAGGTAATATTTTAGAGTGGTTTTTATTTGCATTTCTATGATGATTAAAGAGGATGACCATTTTTTCATGTCTTTGCCATTCATCTGTCATCCTTGGAGAAGTTTCTGTTCAAATCCCTTGCCCACTTACAGAGAAAGTTGTTTGCACTTTTCTTATTGTTTAATTTGAGTTCTTTATTGATTCTGGTTATCAAGCCTTTGTCAGATTGATAACATGCAAAAATTTCCCATTCTGAAGGCTGTTTGCTTTGTTTGTGGAACCCTTAGCTGTGCAAAAGCATTTTAGCTTAATCAAATCCTAGTTACTTATTTTTGGTTTTGCCATAATTTCTATAGGGGTCTTCCTCATAAAGTTTTTTCCCGGGACAATATCTTCAGTGTTTTTCTCACTCTCTCTTCTAGAATTTCATGTCATAAATTTAAAACTTTTATCCAACAATATCAATTTTTGTCAACGTTGAGAGGCGCAGGTTCAGTTTCAGTCTTCTACATGTGGATAACCAGTTCTCGAACACCATTTGTTAAATAGGATTCTTTCCCCCCAGTGCATATTTTTGTTTGGCTTATTGAAGATTAAATGACAATATGTGGCTGGGTTCATCTCTAAAATCTCTATGCTGTTTTGATCACTATAGCCTTGCAACATAATCTGAAATTAGGCAATGTGGTGCCTGCAGATTTGTTTGTATTTCTAAGAACTGTATTTGCAATTTGGGTTTTTTTTCTGGTTCCATATGAATCAAAGTACTATTTTCAAGTTCTTTAAAGTATGACATTGGTACTTTGATTGGGATTGCATTAAATCTGTATATTGATTTAAGTAGTTAGACATTTTAACAATGTTGATTCTTCCCATCCGTGAGCATCGTATGTTCTTCCATTTGTTGCAATCTGCTATTTCCTTTCTCAAAGTTTCATAATTATCATTATAGAGAACTTTTACATCTTTTCTAAGATATATTCACAGGTATTTAATCCTAGAGTCTTTGATTTTATTCTCTGCTTGACAATTGTTGGCAAATAGGAAGGATATTGATTTGTGAGTATTGATTTTGTATCCTGAGATGCAGCTATATTCCTTGATCACCTCTAATAGCTTTGTAATTGAGTACCTGGGATTTTCCAAGTATAAGATTATGTCATATGCAAATAGGGAGAGTTTGACCTCCTCTATCTCCGTTTGGATTTTGTTGATCTCCTTCTGGTTGCAATGGCTAGGACTTCCAACACTGTTAAATAGCAGTGGAGACAGAAGGTATCCTTCTCTGGTTCCAGATTTGAGTGTAAATGCTTTCCATTTTACTCCATTTAATACGATATGGTATGTGTGTTTTCTGTAGATGGCCTATATTAGTTTAAGAAATAACCAATCTAAACTTATTTAATTGAGTGTTTTTACCATGAAAGAATTCTGGATATTGTTTTTATCATGAAACAATGCTGCATATTGTCAATAGCCTTTTCTGCATCAATGTAAAAAATCATATTGTCTCTGTTGTTGATTCTATTTATGTGGTGTATTATATTTATTAATTTGTTGAATATGAATTTGTATACAACTATGTAGAATCAACCTTGCATCTTTGAAAAAAATCTCACTTTATCATGGTATATAAACTTTTAAATGTGTTATTGTATTCTGTTTGCTAATATCTTGTTGAATATTTTTGCATCGATGTTCATTAATAATATTAGTCTATAGTTTTCTTTTTTTGTTGGCACCTTTCCTGGTTTGGGGATCAGGGTGATATTTGCTTCATAGATTGAGTTGGGGAACAATTCCTTCCTTCTCTATATTTTGGAAAAGTTCATGCATTATAGGAACTAGTTCCCCTTTGAAGGTTTGATAGAATTCTGTTTTGAATTGGGGCAAGGCTTTTTTTTGGGGGGGAGGGGATTTTGTATAATTGATACTATTTCAGTACTTGATATTGGTCTATATAAGATTTCTAAATCTTTCTGGCTGAATTTTTACTTCTATATATTGGTCCATCTCCTCTATTTTCTTATTTCTGGGAATAGATTTTTTTTTGGAGTAATTGTTGAGAATCTTTTGTATTTCTATGGCATCTATTGCTATTTCCCCTTCATCATTTCTGATTATAGTTATTAGAGATCTTATTTTTCTGTTGCTGGATAATCTAGCCAAGGGTTTATCAATTTTGTTAACTTTTTCAAAAAACCAACTTATTGTTTTTCTTCCAAATAATTTTTTAGTTTTCAATTTGATAAGGCAGTCTCCGGCTGGCTCTTCAATAAAGGGGCTCACTGTGAATTCAGCTTGCTTGGCAGTTTGGTCTTTGTGAAACTCCTGGGCACAACAGTAAGACATTAAAACTTTACTGTTAGTTATTTTGAAATGTACACTTGCATTATGCACATTTGATAAGATCCCACCAAATGCCCTCCCTCTTCTCAACAATTGCCTCCTTAGTCTTATTAAAATCCCTTCTCCCTCCTCCACTCTCTTCTCTCTCCACACCCCCTCCCCTTGCTAGAGTCTAGTTGTGTTTTAGTATTCATATGAGTAAGTGGTTATATTGGATTCATAAAAGTATTGAGTACATTAGATACACTTTTCTTTAACCTATTTTTGAGATACTTTACTAAGAAGAATGTGTTCCAATTCCATCCAAGGAAAAATAAAAGATGTAAAGTCACCCTCTTTTTATGGCTGAGTAGTTTTCCATAGTATACATATAAAAATTTATTAATCCATTGAGGTTGCGTCCAGGATTTGGCAATTATGAATAAACATTCTGGTGCAAATGTCTTTGTGGTAAAACGACTTTTATTCTTCTGGGTAGGTATCTAGTAATGGAATTGCAGGATCAAATGAAATGTCAACTTTCAGTTCCTTGAGGATTCTCCATACTTCTTTCCATAAAGGTTGTATTGGTTTGTATTCCCACTACCAGTGTAGAATTGTTCTCTTCTCTCCACATCCATGCCAGAATCGGGTGTTTTGGGACTTTAGGATATGGGTTAATCTTACTGGAGTTAGAGGATATCTCAGAGTGGTTTTAATTTACATTTATCTGATGATTAAAGACAAAGAACATTTTTTCATGTGTTTTTTGGCCATTCATTGGTCATCTTCAGGGAATTTTGTGTTCAAATCTCTTGCTTACAAAGAAATGGGGATGTTTCATTTTTTCGTATTGATTAATTTGAATTCTCTATAGATTTTAGTTATCAGAACTTTGTCAGAATCATAACATGAAAAAATATCCCATTCTGAAGGCTGTTTGCTTTTATTGTAGTGCCCTTAGCTCTGCAGAAGCATTTTAGCTTGATCAAATTCCCAGTTATTTATTTTTGGTGTTGCTGCAATTGCCAGGTGTATCTTCCTCATGAAATATTTTCCAAGGCCAATATCATCAAGCATTTTCGTTGCACTCTTATACTGTTTCTCTTTGGCCACATCTCATCATCAAAGATCAAATAATGATGTGTGGTTGGGTTCATCTCAAGATTCTATACTATATTTGATATAGCAGTGTCTCAGGACACAAAGTCAATACTTACAAATCAGTAACCTTTATATTTACCAACAATAGTCAAGTCTAGAATATAAACAAAGACTCCAATCCTTTTACAGTGGTACCAAAGACGATGAAATATCTGGAAATATATCTAACAAAGGATGTAAAAGATCTCTGTAAAGAGAACTATGAAACCTTGGGAAAAGAACACAAGATGCCAACAAATGGAAGAACATCCCACGTTTGTGGTTTGGAAGTATCAACATTGTTAAAATGTCTATACTACCCAAAGCAATCTGCGGATTTAATGCAATCCCATCAAAGCGTCAAGGTCATATTTTAAAGAACTTGAAAAACTGGTACTTTGTTTTATATAGAATTATATAAAAATCTTGAAAAGACAATACAATTCTTAGAAATAAAAACAAATCTGGAGGCATCATAATTTCCAGGTTGTATTACAAATATATAGTGATCAAAAACAGCATGGTAGTGGCATAAAAATATTTCTCTGTCTTTTCTCTTATCTTTAGGAAAGATAGAGGGCAGAGTTTTATTTTTTATATATTTTGTTATGTTTCCATCACCAGCACCTAAAGAAGTGCCTATCATATGAAAGGTGTTGAAAAATTTTTATTGCCTCAACAATACTTGCATATATGTAGTGCTTAATAAAGATTGGTTGAAATAACTCAGGGTAAGGATGATAATGAAGTCTTTCATACCAAGTAATTAATATTGTTTGTAATTTCTAAAATATACAGAGGAATAAATACATGTATGTATACTTTCAGTTTTTCCAAAAAACAAAAACAATAAATAATATTAAGCACAATAATTTCTCCATAAATTTATATATTGACAAAATGTAAAGTCAATTACATTTTTTATAATTTTGTACTAAGAAACATTTAAATTTTTTAAATAATTTATTACTAATACTTTTTTATTAGTAATAAGATTTTTTTTTGGCAGCTCTCAAAAGTTTGATAAACTTCTAAATAAATATTTAGACATTTATAAATATCCTTCAATTTGTTACTGCC
Source organism: Loris lydekkerianus (assembly GCA_963574355.1). Classification (NCBI taxonomy): domain Eukaryota; kingdom Metazoa; phylum Chordata; class Mammalia; order Primates; family Lorisidae; genus Loris; species Loris lydekkerianus. Next base: position 8,822 of record CAUYPK010052490.1, on the reverse strand, counting down.
TTAAATTATCTTATGCATATGTATAACATTCTGTGTTCACTTATCTCAATTTCTAAAGGTTAATAAATCATTTTTTCAAACAATGCTATTCCAGTATGTTCTTATAGGTAGTAATTTAATTCTGTGTTTTTAGTATATGAATTGGTAAAATGAAAACTAGAATTAGAAGACCCAAATAATTCTAGAATGATCTAAACTTTATCTTAAAATCAAGTGAAAGGGAGGGAGAAGAAGGAAAAAGAGAGCACAGAGGAGGAAAGAGCACCGGTAAACTCTCACCTAATGGGCACATTCTAAGGGTACACAGCACACTCTCTGGGCAAAGGGCTCAATTACAACTTGAACAAATGCAAACAATGTAACCGGATCATTTGTACTCTCATATTAATCTGATATTTAAATAAATAAATAAATAAAAGTTATCTTAAAGTGAATTATTTAATTTTAGAACTAAAATAAATTTCGTATATAATTTATTGCATCTCTTTATTTTAGTGATGGATAGGTAAGGCAGAATTTTAGACAACTTAGGAAAACAAGAAACATAAATGACTCAGTGTAGATGAATCTCAAAAGGTACTTTACAAATGTATAGAGAGAATAAAATGTTGGGGACCAATTAAAATGGATAGATAATGAAAATTAACAAACCTCTACTTATGTACGTACAGGTTAATAGGAGAATTTATGGCTTAGTAATAACAAGAATAAAAAGTGTGGCATGGGTTAGGAACAACTTGTTAGGAAAGATACCCATGACACTAATGAAAGTTAATCTCAGGCTTAGAAATAAATTCACAGTAACCCCTCCAATAAGTAATATTCTTGTGGAACATGTCCAGCAATGGAGAATTTATGGAAGAGATATAGTTGGTTATCTTTATTACTTATTTCATCTCTTTGGGGAATAGTGTTATACAGTCCACACACACATACACGCAAACAAAAAAAATGAATTTACTTTGTTTTCTAGCATATACAAGTAATGGGATCTCACTGCTCATTTTGTCAAATGATCTTAATAAATTTATAGTTATAGTAATACTTACAGATATTAAACTTATTTATAGCCTAGTGTTGCAATCATCTCTTGATCACATTTTTGTTTTCATAGGCTAATATTAAATTTATGTTATATAAATAACCCCTCAATTTTCAGCTTAATCTCTATATCCTTTATGATTGGATTTTATTTTTCCTAAGCAAATATATCTACTTTTAATAACATTTAATATTCCACCATTATAATTTTTGTTTGTTTGTTTGTTTGTTTGTTTTGGTCAGGGCTGGTCTTGAACCTACCACCTCCATTACATGGGGCCTGGGGCCTGCGTCCTACTCCTTTGAACCACAGGCACCACCCAACTATTAGAATTCTTAAACTAACATGTTGGAGTTACTTTATTTTTTTAAGGAGGAGGTATGAGGAATATTTATTTTCCTACCAGACTATGAGCTACCTGAGGCAAGAACACTGAAATCCAGCATTCAGTAGAAAATGTATAATATGCTAGGCTTTAAATTAAGATATGCTAACTGAAAGAATGAATAAGAAGTTGAGTAATACAGCAACAAGTACAACATGGTGCAAATAAAAGCAAAAGATACATGAGACACTACAGGAAATATTGCTAAATGGGTGAAACAATGTATATGGTAAAGTTATAGAGAGTAAGCAAATTTATCCTTATAGGACTTTGTATGTTATTTGAATGATTTTTTAAATTTTATCCATAAAATTAATGAACCATAAGTTATTTTTCTCTACTTCCTGACTCCTTCTCTTCCAAATTCATGAGAAAATATTAACACTAAACATTTAAGAATTGCCTAAAACCTTGTACTTTTCATGTGCACAAGTGGATGCTCACAGAGTGTTACAATAGGCAATTTGACTTGAAAGTCCTTGTTAGCCCTTGAGTCAGGATATATAATCTCTAGAGAGCATGTGGGCAAAGAGTTTAAATGGCTTTTTAAAAGCTGAGGGGAAAAGAATATTCACACATACACACATATCCTTTCAGTTCTTTTGACCTTAGAAAAATCTTTGGAGATTGTGTAATGAAGTCTATTGTAAAATGAACAACAGTTAAAAAGGCACTTAACTGTTCTAAGTGGCTTCTTTGTAAAGGGGATTCCATTGTCCTATATTAATTATCCTTTGATTTAGTTACTGCATAAAAGGTGCTACTTACTCTAAAAACTTGAACTTCAAATAATTTTAATTGAAAAAATAATTTCATAATGAAATTGATTATGTAAAAACTTAATGAATAGATATAATAGCTATGTTTTTTTTAAATAAGATATTTGATTAGTATATTTAAAGGTAATCTTTTTTTTTTTTTTTTTTCCTCAGCCTGCTGTCTATTGGATTTAAACTAGATGGGATTTAATTTTTTATAATCAATCATGGCTCCTTCCCCACTCTATTATACTGCTCTGTTCTTAGTGAATGTTTTTGTTTTGGTTCTTTAGAATATGGAAATTGAAGCAAAGCGGTGTTGATTCTTTATTTATTGTGAGAGGTAATCCCAGGATAGGAGTAAGAGAACAAGCAAGTAAAGTAACAAAAACTAAAGCAAATAAAAAGGGAGAAGTTTTTGAGCTGTTAATGGTTGACACAGACTGGTTCTGAGATCACCATCTCCTTTCTCTATCATGTATTCTAGTAACCCATTGTCTTTAGCAGTAATTTCTCTGGTTTGAGTCGCTTGATGATATGTTGACCAAGACCTTCAATCCTAAATTGTCTTGCATTTATTAAATTGTGATTATGGCAACTTCCCTTTGATAGTTTTTCTCAAAATACGACATACCCAAGTGATGACCCTGTGGGAAACCCTGGGCTCCAGACATTATTAACTTTGGCATGTTTTTAAAACCCTACATCCATATGATGATCCAGGATGAATTCCCAAAACAATACATAACTCCTTTTGTTTATGAAAAAATTAAATTTTCTATATTGATAATTTGAGCCTAAAGTGGCCATACCGTAGTTGCAAACTGGGAAATGCACTTTTATGATGTTGCTTGTAAAAAGGATAAGTTCTAGGAAAGAGGATTCATTTTCTATTTTATTTTTTATTGACATAATAGTTGCATGTATTTATAGGATAAAATATGGTATTTTGATATATTTTTACAATATAGAATTGCTATCCTGGGCAAATTAACAAAACCACTACCATACACAGTTATCATTTTTTTAGGTGAAAACATTTGAAATCTACTCTTACAGTGGTTTTGAAATATACAATGCAATATTTATTATAGTTACCATTCTATGCATTAGATCAATAAAGCTTATTCCTTTTGTCTAGCTGAAACTTTGTACACTCTTACATCTTGCATTTTCCCTGCTGCCTCTTTGCCCAGCCTCTGGTAAGCATCATTCTGCCCTCTACCTCTGCGAGCTCAACTTTGCTCAGATTCCACATATGAGTAAGATTATACAATATTTGTCTTTTTGTTCCTGGATTCACTTAATATAATGTCCTCCTGATTCATGTTGTTCCCTCTTTCAAGGCTACTATTCAATTATATATAATAATATATATATAATAGATATATATATTATATATTATATATAGATATATATATATTATATAATATATTAAAATATCATATTTTAATCCAATTGCCTAATGATGAATACTAAGATTGATTTATGTCTTGACTGTTGTTGAAAATGCTGCATTGAACACGAGAGTACAGGTATTTGTTTTGCATAATGATTTCAATGACTTTGGATTGAAGAGGGATTGCTGGATCATTCTATTTTTAATTGTATAAAGAACTTTTATATTATTTTTCATAATGGTTGCATTAACTTTCTTTCCCACCAACATTACCCAAGTGTTTGTTTGTTTGTTTGTTTGTTGTTTACCCCACACAGTCTGGCCAGTGTTTATCTTTTGTCTTTTTGATAAAAGGCACTTTAATAGATGTGAGACTGTATCTCATTGTGCTTTTAATTGCTCTAATAGATGTGAGGTTGTATATTATTGTGATTTTAATTTTAATTTCTTTATCGTTAATGATGACGAACATTTTTTCATTTACTTGCTGATCATTTGTATGTATTCAAATATGTTATCACATGTATGATTTGTAAATACTAGTTCCCAATTTGTGTGTTTTCACTTTTCTTTATTGTTTCCTTTGCTGGGCAGAAGCTTTGGAGTTTGATGCAATCTCATTTGTTTCTTTTTCCTTTTGTTGCCTATATTTTAGGGGTAATATTTAAGAAATATTTGCTTAAAATAATACCATTTAGCCTAGTGTAGTTTCAGCGAGTTGATTTTTCAACAAATTCAAGAAAGTTGCAATGTAAAAGAACAAATACACAAAAATCAGTAACGTGTCTTCTACACTAACAACAAGCTATCTTAAAAAGATATTAAAATGTCAGTCTCATTCCCCATACTCTAAAAAAAAAAAATCTTAGCCAAGATCTGTGTACTGAAAAGTATTAATTTAAGTACTTATGAAAGAATACAAATAAATGGGAAGATATACTTTTTTTATGGTTTGAAAGAATTTAATGTTGATAAAATTTCCTTATTACCTAAAATGATATACAGGTTCAGTGCAATTCCTAATGGAGTTCCATTACCATTCTTTATAGAATGAGAAATAAGCTAACATTTGTATGGAAATACAAAAGACCACAAGTAGCTAAAGCAATCTTGAACAGAAGCAAACAAAAATCTGAATGTTTCACCCTACCTGACTTCAAATTTTAATATGAAGCTATAATATCAAAACAGCATGATACCTGTATGAAAACAGGCATAGTGACCATGGGTAGAGAGCCCAGCAACAGGCCCACGTGTTCAACAAAGATGCAAAGAACAAACAATGGAGGTAAGGGTCTCTTCAATGAATGGTGCTGAAAAAACTGGATTTCCACAAGCAAAAGAATGAAATCAGACAAAGCATTCCTACTTCAGGATAACCTAAAGTTGTGGGGTTGAGAATTTTAACTTCAAGGTGATTCTATGGGTAACAAGGGCCTCTTCTTTAATAGTCTATCCTGAATACTTTTGAGCACATAGCTTAGTACATTGTCTGTGAGCAGCTCAGTAAGTATTCTATATTCTAGACAGGAATATCCCAGCCATACATACTGAACTTCTAAAGGTGATGTCTTGTCCACGTCTCCAGTAGGCTGCTGCATCATTCTATCAAGGTAGCTGCTTTTGGAAAGATGAGTGAATCCTGTGTCATGAATGAACACACCTTTTTATTTTTCATTTCTCTACTTAAAATTGTTTAACTCAGGGTACCTAGAGATGATCTATACTCCTACATTTGCTTAGACCAACCTTACACTAATATTTCTAATGATCTTCAAGATGACTTGCTCCGTGGTCTCACATTTCTAGATATTTCCATTACAATAAAAGTTATTATTCAAAACCTTCACAATCTTATCACAAAATTACAAAAAAAAGCTTACAAAAAAAAAAAAAAAAAACTTACCTTATCTTCCCAAGGGAGTACTATACATAATATTTATAGTTTAGGTGCTGGGTTTTAAAATTCAACAATTTTTTTTTTCCTACCTTCTGTGAATAATAAAGTCAAAGAGCTGGAAATAAATTTGTTGTTATTACCCTTGAAGTCCATTACCAAAGGAACTTCCACTTTATATAACGCAATACCAGAAAATATTCAATTTTTATTTAATTTCTTTTTATCTTTGTATTTTTCTACTAATAGTTACGAAGATTAAATGTCATTTTTTAATCAAAAGAGGTAATTGGGACATTGGGGGGGAAGAATATTTCCATAAGACATGAATGTAAGAATCTATTGATAATATAGGTTTAATTAATTAATAATTTTATTACTTTATAAGAAGCAGTTTTGAAAAAAAAAAACATGTTGTTTTTAGAAGTGTCATAGGAATGTTTAAAAATTATATATAGTTACTGTGAAATAAAAAAAGTTTATCTGTATTGTTTAAATATGTAAATGAAATTTAAGGATGACAGAATATATCCAGGAGTTATAGTTTCTATTTAATTGTAAAATAATTTTATTTCCAAGAAAATTTCTCAGTATTTTGTACTTACATGGAATTAATTATGCATGTCCATTATAAGAAAGAAAATGATACATTGAAAATTCCAATGAGAAACCTAAACTAATGCCATGAATGTGTAAACCACATATTTAAAAATTAGAGAAAGTTGAGATTAAAAGGAAGTTCAAAAGTGCTCATTCTGAATGTGGTCATTTTATTTGGAACTTGTGAATACTTCATTGAAGTAATGTTTTAATTATAAAAGGGAAGCAAATGCCCCCCTATAAAGTGGCAGGGCAACAGGGACTAAAGGGATTTCATCCCCCACTTACTGTGTATCCGCAAAGGTCATAGAGATTTTGGCAAAACTGTTGACTGGAACATCTTACGTTATACATCATCGGTATTTATTTTAATATGCCTGATTTCTGTCTTGCAATTGTTACCAAAATACTGTGTTCTTTCCCTACTGTATGTCAGCTGCAAAGAAAGAATACCTAATTGATAAGGTAATCAGGTTTTTAATTCTTAATTTGAAGAAAGGGGAAGAGGCAGCTGGTGCTCTGAAGGCAGGAGCTCCTGGAACAAACGGAGACGTGGGAGTTTTCAAGAGTTAGATGAGAAAGGAAGGAGGTTTTTGAGTATGTGCAGGGCAGGTACAGTCCTACACATTTCTTCATGCGTCACGTCTACCAACAATGGAGGTAATTCTCAATGGAGGAGTGATTTTTTGGCATTATAATGATATGTCCATGAGTTAAAGATAACTAGGGGTGTCCTGCTCTAGACTCCACTGGTTTTGTGCAGTTCTGGACCTTTGGCATCTGTTGGGGTGTCTTCGGCAAATGGTCGCATTCAGGCTGTCTGTGGTCCTTGAGCGGCTGTGCTTTTAGATAACAAGACCCAAGAAAAATTGTTGTAAGAAAGAAAAGGGAAGGAAAGAAAAACGGTTAAAAATTTTCTATGTGCTTTGCCAGGGTCATCCTGGTGACAGGATTCCTATTTAGAGAAGGCCCAAGTTAATCATGAAATATAATGTCTTGGTTCCTTGCTCACGCCATTTCTTAAACAATTCCTCTTACACAATTGTGAACTCCACGGATTCTTTAGAAAAGTTTGTTAGCTTAGTTATTCCTATTAAATAAAGGAAGCAGACATCTTAAGCCTGTGGTGACCTAACATCAAATTATCAAGGTCAAAGAAAAACAATCCAGGGCATCTTCTTTCTCTGCATGTTCCTAAAATAACATTACTCAAGGCATATGCCAAGAAACTTGGGAGAAGTGAATTGTCTTCAGATGATTTCAAAGTTATTCTTTTGTGAACTCCTCTGAGTCCATTTTTTTACTCACTATTAGTAAATAATAGGAATAGCATTTATTAAGTTTTATATCCATAATCTCTTCTGGGTACTAATGAATAGAAATTTAAAATCAAATTCTTTCACCACACTGCCACTGCTATTAAAGACATTTATTTTTTAACTAGATGTTATAAATACTACATACATTCTATTTTGGAGGTTTGAATATAAAACAACAACAAGAATACAGCAAACTTCCCCAAAACTACTATGTTCTTTCTCAGATTCTGATAAAAATTTATTTAAATCATCTATTCTACAAAGAAGAAAAGTATTCTACAGGCAGAACTCTCTGATCTTTAGGATCAATGTTAGTCGACGAGGATACTTAGATCTAACATGGACACAGAACTAGGTAATTCATGGTAATGCATGTTTAAAGTTACACGGTACAGACAGGGCTTCAAAAATGCCTACAGTGTGCTCATTCAGAGGTAAAGAAAGTTTCTACATATTTTAACAAATTTACTTATAGGACTGATCTCAACAAAGAGATATTTTTATAGCTCTTTGTAGTTTTTTAGCAAGCTGCTTATTTCACAATTTGATAATTCATTGATTATAGTACTTAGAAAAGCTACTAATGTCAATCAAGTAAAAAAGGTAACTTAATTTCATGAAGTAGCCACATCTGAAGCAAAAGCTTCTGCTTAGAATACTGATAGTCTTAGAAACTGGACTTTTCTAATGCATCCGCACGATGACACCTAACACACCCCCTATGCTTATTACAACAGTGTACACAATAGCCAAGATGTGGAGGCAACTTGTTCACTGATGAATGAGTGAATAAAAAAAATATGGCACACACATACAAGGGAATAATATCCAGTCTTTAAATCCCTGCCTTTGAGCAGCAAAGTGTTATCTTGCTTTAAAGCAGGACCTATAATGCACTAGTTTCCTGCTGTATCTTGCTGGAAATACAGCTCTCCAAGACGCAAAATCTTTCAAAGCTATCAAGGAATTTCAGCCGTCTAACCTTTATTTTTTCTCAAGGTTTTAGCCATTGATGATAATCTACAGGCAACATAAAATTTTAGTTTAAAATGGAAGATAAAGGGAATCAAATAATTCTAGAATCTGGGTGACCGTACATAAACGGTCATGCTTTTCTGTCCCACAATCTAAATTAAATGAAAATTGAGCCCTGTCGGTGTCGGTGTCGCCGCGCCGCCGACCAGCAGAGACGAGGACACCAACGAAGGCTTCACAAGACTTTATTGCAGGAGAGCTCGGAGCACAGCATTCTTTTCCTCCCGGGTGATTCTTCTTCTTTTTTTTTGTCTTCCCCAGCACCACTCTTATAATGTGGCACAGCCAATCACAGCACAGCACACGTGCACAGGGCATGCACAATTCCTATACAAAGCAGTGGGGCACGCTAAGGCCACGAGCGCAGCATGCGGCCTCCGGGCCAAT
>CAUYPK010052486.1:0-50056 GCA_963574355.1 Loris lydekkerianus | reverse complement strand
CTAAAAATAGATCTGCCATTTAATCCTATAATTCCTCTACTAGGTATATACCCAGAAGACCAAAAATCACATTATAACAAAGATATTTGTACCAGAATGTTTATTGCAGCCCAATTCATAATTGCTAAGTCATGGAAAAAGCCCAAGTGTCCATCGATCCATGACTGGATTAATAAACTGTGATATATGTACACCATGGAATATTATGCAGCCTTAAAGAAAGATGGAGACTTTACCTCTTTCATGTTTACATGGATGGAGCTGGAACGTATTCTTCTTAGTAAAGTATCTCAAGGATGGAAGAAAAAGTATCCAATGTACTCAGCTGTAGTATGATGCTAAATTATAGCTTTCACATGAAGGCTATAACCCAACTATTGCATAAGACTGGGAAAGTGCCAAGGAATGGAAAGGGAGGGGGGAGGTTTTGGTGAAGGGATGGTAATGAGTGGGGCCACATCTACCGTGCATCTTAAATGGATACAGGTGAAACTTACTAAATGCAGAATACAAATGCCTATTTACAGTAACTAAGAAAATGCCATGAAGGCTACGTTGAGCAGTTTGATGAGAATATTTCAGATTGTATATGAAACCCACACATTGTACTCCTTGATTGCACCAATGTACACAGCTATGATTTAACAATAAAAATAAATTAATGAATTTTAAAAAAATTTCCTGGAGAAGGTCCTCTGTGCCTTGCAAGACCACTTCATCTCTTTAAGGGATTCCAATGAAGCAGATATTCGCCTTCTTTGAATTATCCCAGAGCTCTCTGAGAGAATGATCCATTTTTGCTGTCCATTTCTCTTTCTCTTTCAGAGTTTGGGAGTGTTCCAAGGCTTTGTCTTCCGTGTCAGAAATCCTTTCTTCTGCTTGCTCCACTCTGTTACTGAGAGACTCTACTGTATTTTTCAGATCTTTGAGGGCTGCAAATTCTTGCTTCAGTGCATCAAAATCTTTGGTGGTTTTGTCTTTAAATTCATTAAATTCTTGAGACAACTTTTGAATTTCTCCTCGAACTTTTAATTCCAACTTTTGAATTGCTCCTCAAATTTCTAATTCCAAATTTTCCTCCATTCTATTAATCTTGTTTGCAATCCAAATTCTGAATTCGATTTTTGACATCTCGTCCAGCTGTTTATGAATGGGATCTTCAGTTACATCTGCCTTATCTTTCCTTGGGGGAGTTCATCTATTCTGGTTATTCATGTTACGAGAGTTGTTCCACTGATTCCACCCCATGATTATTTTATACTGTTTGATTTTTCCCCTGGAAGTCTGTCGAGGACCCATACAGCGCTATGGCCTGAGAAACTGGGGACCTGTTTAGTGTGGTGGGGCTAAGTGGTTCTGTTTTGTTTTCAGCTGGTTTCTGTTTAACCCTAGTGAAACAGTTACTATGAGTTGAAGTCTCAGCTGTGGAGAAATGCGAGAAATTAAGTCACCCCCCGCACACAGGCAACAATTGGAAAGGGGAAATCAAACCTTCCTACAACCACACACCCAGAGCACCACTTGAATGGTCCTCGGGCGATTGGCTCAATTCAAAAGGTCCAAATCAATTGTCTCAGTCAGCACCTGTCTCAGGTGGGAGTTTAAAACGTCTCTGGCAACTGGATTGCAGGGGTCTGGTGACAACTCAGATATGACTTCCTCCGGTGCTCCGTGAAGTCAGGAGGACCCACCCAGCAAATAGATTGGTCTGGGGAGGTTGATGTCTCCTTCCCCACCTTGTACCTCTGTCACACCCAGTCACTGATAGCCCCACAGGGCTGTTACCCAGTTGCCTCTAGTGAACGGATACTCCAGGGGTTTTCACCTGCCTGAATCACAAGGAAATCTATATCTGTTAACCAGGCTGCTGCACTCTGCTTCTATCCAGCAGGGGGAGGTGAGGCTTGACAACCTCGGGTGCTTGATGGAGGATGGGGGTGTTCACTCAGTTCCAGCCCCACCCCTGATTGATGTTACTGACAGAACAGAACAGAACAACTTTGCGGGAATTTGTTTCTGTCCCTGCTAAATTCCCTGACCAAGAGAAGCTGTTTTGAGTTCCCAGAGCCTGTGCCTCAGGTCCTGTCTTTGCTCCTGCAGGTTTGTATTCAGTTAGCTGTCAGTTCTAGCCTCCTGCCTTCCTTTATCTATAAGCTGACAATCCCCTGAGGCCTGGGTGCGTTTTAGGCTCAGTAAAGCGGTCTTCTTGGTCAGCCCCACCCTGGGAATTTCCCGACTCTGCGCGGGTGTTTTCTAGTCCCCGTGCTCCACCCAGGCCGGTAGCACCTCAAGCAAACCCTTTACTCACAGGGCCTGCGTTTCCGTCCCAGATCTGTTCTGTGGTGGTTGCCACCTGTGAAGATGCCCGGCCTCCTCTGGTTGCCCAGGGAGACAAGTGGTGTGGCTTTAGAATATTCAGGAGTGAGCCCTATTGTTGCCAAAAAAAGGCTGCTGCTCTGTGCCTCGGTGCATTGCCGCTCTGGTGTGGTTCCCTCTCAGCCAACCATCCTCTCCTCACTCCCATGCCACAGAAGCAGCACCGAGCAGGTGCAGTCTAGGCCCTGTCCACACCCCTTGAGAAATCACCCAAGAATCTGGACTCCTGGGGGACAGGTCTCCAGACCTCAGAATAAGAGTGGAGGGGAGTGCTGGGAGCTCAGAATTGCAGGTAGAGAATATATACAGTTTTATACAGTTTTTTGCCTGGCAGGAGAACGCCGTAGCACCCTAGTAGGGGAGATAGGTCCAGGTTTTAGAGGGTTTCTCCTGTGGAGTATAGTGGAAGGACTTTTGAACTCTGCTCGTTTGTTTATGGGGTACTCTGAGCTGTTCTTATGGGGGAGGGGACTCCTATCCGCTTGTTGATGGATTTTGTACCTTTTGTTTGTATCCTTGGGATCGCAGCTTGCCTCAGCAGGGTTGATGTGCATTCTTCAACCTTCTCTCTTGGTGCAGCTCTAATCCACCAGGTTACTTGCTAAATTTCTGTCCTTTAACTCTCTTTCTCTGGAAAGCTGGCTTCAGTCAGCCATCTTGTTTCTGCCCCCCCCCCCTAATTTTCTGAATCTCAGCAATGATGGAAAGACAGCTGCAGAATGCCACTGGATATCTCTCATTCATCCACCATCCTCTCCGATATAACAACCTATTTTTTAGAGAAAACCTAACATGTCAGAGTGGAAGCCTGGTTATGTACTACATTGGGGTCAAGGTTTTGCCCATATTATTACAGAACATCAAGAGAAGCACTGGTTACCAGCCCACTGGATTAAGCCTCGACATGAGCAGAACACCTTGCCAGCACCTTAGCAAATTTGTTTTCATTAACTCTTCTTTTATTCACAGGATTTTTGAAGCCTAGGTAATTTCATAATAGTAAAACCCTGGCTCAATCTCCTCTGTGGGAATTCTAGCTGCCTCTCTCGTATCTCTGTCCATCTTCACCAGGAAGCAGTTAAGAGCGGTCAGCGTCTTGTTTCCCTAAGAGGCAGTTGGAGCTTCTGTGCAGAGTGGGAAGATTGATACAGGATTTCATTAGTTTGGGCTGAATAACAAGCCCCAGGTAAGCTTAATATGCATCTTCTAAACCTTTAAAGGTTATGAGAAAAAAAAGACCTCTAACAGCAGACTTCGAGGTAATGGTTATACTGGTATCGGCTAAGGTAAGAGAATTTCACTTGTTGGATTTACATTTGTTCAGTTGGGCACCTGATCTTAAAGTTATACTGCTCTTTGGAAATGGTCTGAGTTTAGTACAGCCCTTTCCCCACCTAACATAACTTCCCGTGGGTAGTTAATACTTCCCATGGAAGTGTCATGAGCCCTATGGGTCAGTCCATAGCACGTAGTTGGGTGGTGATTAGCACAAAGGGAACATGTTTTCCCCTATGTCTAGTTTGGCCAAAATAGTTTCCCTTATGCCAGGATTAGTTCTGTTGGTGTAATTCTGTGTTATTCATATATGCCCTTTTGTTTCTTTTACTTAGCAGGAAGGAAAGCTCCTTGGGGAGAACAACTAAAATAACCAACGACAGATTTTCTCCCTTACCTATCCAGAAATGTCTTTAATACACTAGAGTGGGGAAATGTAGAGGATGCCAAGAGCCAGATGACCTCTGAGCAAGATGATTATCAGTTGGGGGGCGGACCCTCGGGCAATTCTTCCTCAGGTGCTCCTTGCTGAGAAAGAGCCCAAGCCCATGGTGATCCTTAGCCACATAGTCATTATCTAATCCTCCCCTCACCTGCCCTGTACTGTCTCAATAAAAGATTACTGCGGGGGTTGCTCGGGGCTACCCTGCAATCAAGGTTAGCCCGCCTCCTGCAAGCTTCTACTTCTAATTCAGTCACACCTGGTTCCTTCTTGCAGCAATCGAGACCAGGGCCATAGGGGCCGTAGGGGCTGTGACATTCCTCTTTTAAACACAGATGTTCAGGTATTTCTTTCTCTTCATTGAACCTCATTTTTTCTGCAACAGTGAGAGGCAAAGGGGACTTGGGATGTGTTTTGCAAACTTTAAAATGCTCTTCTAGGTAGCATATCATTGCCTTTCTCTCCACTAGCACTAAGAAGAAAGGGCTATCAAAAGGTCCACTTAAGCATATGCTGAGTGTCAGGGAGCCATGACGATGCCCTGGTTTGTACTTTCTCTGGATGCCAGTAACAAGTAGCCCCCACAATCCAAAAGCACTTCAACTTGGCCAGCACAAAGAAAGGAAACCAAACAGCAGCAGAAGAGCTGGTGCAAAACCAGAAAGTTACACAGCAATGACAGGCAATTAGCAAAGTTTAATTTTATAGAATCCACTTAAATTTATAAGCTGAAAGAACACATCTAACTTTGTAAGCAGATAGAACACACCTGGAAGGGAGGCGTGGCTTTTTTGTGTGAATGAAGAAGCACTCCTTATTGGGGAACTTTTCTCCCAATTTCTAGCTTTGCTTCACCTCCTTCTAATGTTTATGCATTTTAAGTTGTGTTTATCCATTTCTTTCACCTAGGGTTTTGATCAAGCTGACTCCATAGTATTCTTAGTTAACTTCTCTTTTGGAAAGTCTCCAAGATATTAATAGGGCATTGATGAGTCATGGAATGCTGGCAAACTTCTTTAAGAAGTTCCCATTGATCAATCCCTCTGTGGGAGTTTTAGGAGTTGAATAGTGCCTGAATTTAAAAACTTTCAAATCACAATCTGACTATCTCCACTTTTGTAGTAGCCTAGGATAGTCTATCTTCCCTATCTAAGCTAAGAAACTGTTGCCTGGTGGGCATGGTGACTCACGCCTGTAATCCTAGTACTCTCAGAGGCTGAGGTGGGTGGATTGCTTGAGCTCATGAGTTCAAGACCAACCTGAGCAGAAGCGAGACCCCTTCTCTATTAAAAATAGAAAAGCTTGAGCCCAAGAGTTTGCTGTGAGCTATGACACCAGAGCACTCTACCCAGGGCAACAGCTGGAGACTATCTCAAAAAAAAAAAAAAAAAGAAAGAAAGAAAGAAAGAAAGAAAAGAAAAGGAAGAAAAAGAAAAGAAACTTTCTTCTGTCTCAGCAATTGTCTCTGATAGGTGGATCAGAACACTCAAGACCAAAGTGTAACAAAGACTGCAATGTTTATTTTGACACTAGGGTGTAAGTGGGCTAACATCTAAACCCTGTTTGTTAGCAGGGTTTAGGGAGAGAGGCAGGTCTTTCATAGCTGGCTGAGGGGCAGCTAGTATCTATCAAGGACCACCAAACTGTTGCTCTTATCAGGGGCAAAGTCTGTAATTGGGCTGGTGCAAGGATGTGATGAGTCTGCAGGATGTCTCTCATATCTGAGTTACAATCACCTGTAACAGTCTCACAGAATGGCTTTTCATTACAAGATGGAGTTAATTTGGCCAACCTAACAGTCTGCTTTTCTTTTCCCTCTTACCCTGTTCCCTACTTAACCCTAACATTGAAATCCCAAAATAAGGGAAGATTTATTACCCCCAACTCAGATGCCACTTGAAAAACATGTGCTCCCCTGGTTGGTTTTCTTTAATCACCCTCTGTCGTGGTTCTTATCCTTCCAAATAAGAGGCTATTTCAAAGGTGTAGTCTTCAAAATTTAGATGTTCAAATCAATCCATTGAAAGTTTGAAAGAAAATGTAAATTCCTATCTTTTAAGATTAAATTTTGTGTATGATTACCATAGGTTGATGCATAAGTGTTGCTGCACTAGTAAGCGTTTACATTGGTAACATTTACATGTATAACACACAATGAGGCAGCATAATGTGGTGGTTAACAGTACGGGCTGCCTGAGCTCTAACCCCATCTCTGCCATGTATTTACTTGACTCATTTGTTTAATCTCTTTTGCCTTTTGCTGCTGATGTTATTTTCATTTGTAACATGGCGATAATAAATGCCCACCCTACAGGGTCGCTGTGAGATGTGACTAAGTTTATAAATGTAAAACATTTAGGACAGTGTGAGGTGTCTGAGTTTGCTGTTTTTACTATTACACAGTTATAAAGTGTGTGAAAGGGATCATGGCAGGGCAGTAGTCTAAGCCTTTGTGATTTTCCTATATGTTTCTCTTACCCTGAAATACCCTTCCTTTGCTTAATTTGGCTCATTTCTTTTTTTTTTTTTTTTTTTTTTTGAGACCTTACTTATTAACCCTTGGTAGAGTGCTGTTGTGTCACAGCTCACAGCACCTCCAAATCCTTGGGGTTAGGAGATTCTCTTTTTCAGCAAGCCTTCCTTCCCTGCTCCTGTGCCTTCCCCTGTGAGATCTGACACCCCTGTGGACTCCTGCAGCTCCACACCCCACTGTACTGTGACTTGCCTATTTCTGGGTTATCAGCATTTTCTCCTCTTAGACTGTGGAGCCCTTGGGACACACAAGATCTTGCAGGCACCCTAGTTTACTCCAGCTCCTGGCACAGGGCCTGGTATACCATGAATGCTTCCAGGACATGGGAGTTAAAATAAACAAGAATTCATCTGAATTAGAAACAAAACTGCCTCCAAATCCAAAGCAATTGCCAATGTAGTCCACGTGCTTAGAGGGGAAAGAGCCACATAGAAAATTAGCAAAATTCTCTTCCCCTCCATCCCCCACTCACCCCACTTTGGAAGAAACAGCTGAGATTTCCTACCCCCCACCCCCAACCCCACGCTAAAGAGAAATTAATTCTGCCAAGAAATAAATCCCTGATAAGCCTCCTGAGGAGACCATTAGCGAACCATGGTTACCCACTGGCAGGAGTTTCTTCCTGTGAAAGTCTCACTGAGTCACTGTTGAATTCTTTTTCTTGCACAGCAGTTTGCCGGAGCCTGAGGGATGGCCACAATTACAGGAGAGTAAATATTTCAGCAGCGCAGAGTCAGGCTTCTTCACAGCTAACAGGAAACTGTTTCTCTTTCCTTTAAACTGTTTATTAAAATACAAGGTTAAACGCAGCAAGGGATTACATTTTTCGCCTCTTCCTCCAATTAACCAGCTACTTTGATGTTCTAGTTCCAAACCACCCCCTTGCACTGCTTCCAGCTCTCTCAGATCTCAGGGGGCTGGGTTGCAGATGTAGCTGTTCCTCCTTGGGCTCTGCTGCTCTGAGGTCTGGATGTTCCCTGCGTCCCATTCTTTGCCACACTCACCAGGAAAGAATTCCATGCTGCATTTGCTTCATGTTTCTTTCTTCTAAACCAAAGCCTTGCATGGATGCCTCTGATGACCTGAGTCTAGGTCACATGCATAGCTTCAGAAACAGCTGAGAAATTGACTTCTGGCTTTTACTTGGAGAGCAGAAATTCAAAGTGTTTGAGGGGATTTCCTCAAATATAGGAAAAGTGTTCAAAAATGTTGAGTGATATGACAAAAGTCCTTTATACCATCTGTTTAGAATTGATTTAGCTGAAAAGCTCCTTTTAGACAAATCAGCAGTTGACAGTTAGGGGGTGCTTATGTGGCAACTTAGGGGGTAATAAGTAGTTAGGTCACAAAACTAGAAATCTGAAGGCACGGGGTCATGTCTCAGCTTCACCACTAACCTTCCGGGACCAGGTTATTTCCTGTACCACTGATGGTGAGCTGGTGAGCTCCCCTAAGACTCGAAGGAGTCAGCTTTCTGTATCTGGAGCCACAGACTCTCAGAGTCAGGGGAGCTGAGTCTCAGGCCAGCCCTGGCAGCTAACTGGCAAAATGACCTTGAAAATGTCACGGAACCTTCTTGGGCCTCAGTCTCCACACTTTTTAAATAGCAGGTTGGACCAGATGGTGTTCAAGGGTCCTTCCTGCTGCTTTAAGGGTCCTGTCCTGCTCCATGTTGTCACCTCTGATGACTCCCCAGAGTACCTCTAGCTTCTATAGCAATAATTCCCCATTTAGTATTGGTCCCTTTTGCAGGAATCACCAAAAAGCAGCTTCCCTAAGGAAATTTGAAGCTCAGGCTTTAGTAAACTTGCACCAAATAGTTCCCAAGTTAAAGATGACCAAGAAGTGTTTTGCAAACAAAGCACCACGTCAACATATTCTAATAATACAACAATTTCTCCCCAAAGACGTCCCACCAACCTGTGGCAGACAGCTGCCCGCTGACTCATCTTCCCTCAGAAGACAGAGAGCTTCGCCTTGAATGCCAGCTTTTACAGTTTGTGCATGATGTCCCTATGCTCTCTACGCTGGCTCCAAGGGACCAGAAGGTAACTTCTTTATCTCTTACATTGGAAAGCTACTGTATATACTCGAGTATAAGCCGAGTTTTTCCGGCACAAAATTTGTGCCGAGTTCGGGTTTTTTTGGCACAAATTTTGTGCCGGAAAAAACTCGGCTTATACTTGATTATATACGGTATATACTATAAAAATAGCAGTCTGTATCTTGGAGAACCCAATCCCTGGCCTTTTAAAGACATATCTTCCATTCCTGTTAAGGAGAGAGCAATCTGCACAGACTCCACCCACCGCGTGCCTGAGGCATGGGTGTTGGCACCTATTAGACCATCAACACACTTCCATTTCTCTTTCTAAGCCTCAGTTTTCCCATTCTGCAAAATAAAGATAAAAATACTCACCACAAAGAATTAGCAAGTGAATGTGCTTGTGCAGAGGCCTTATCTTCTGGCCAGCCACTTACTGATGCTCAGTAAGCGTAACTTGCCTTTACTCTTTCAGCCGCCTCTTGTTACCTGAGTCCCCACCACCACCTCTTTCCAGGTGCTCCTTTAGCTGTCCTGTAATACCCTTTAGCTAACTGCAATACCCAAATCCCCACCTACTGGAAAATCAAATCATCAACATAACACAGGTTGGTTGTAGGCACATAAGGATTGCACTGAGCAAGCTCAACTTGTTTCAATGTGAATGTGCAATGACACAGTGACAGAAAGAGCTCTGTGTCACTCACTGGGAAGGGATTTAAGGCAACAGCACCGGTAGGTAATGCAGACCTTGCTCTCCTGAGAACTCCTGTGCCACCAGGGAAGTGTGAACAACCTCTAATAAACTCATCTAATTTGCCAAGCTGGGCTCGTCTGAGTCAGTCTTTAGTCTTATTGGCTCCATCACAGTCTGGAAGGTGGTTTTTCTATATGACCCTGGGATTTTCCCAAAACATCCTCCCTTTGCAACTGTCTCCTGGAATCTTCTAGGAGCTCCTTCCAGGACTCACATTCCAGAACTTCTGTTCTTCCTTTGTTCTTGTGTTTTGTTCCAACTCCCTGGGACTCTCTCCCTGCTGTAATCAGACTAGTGACCTATTTAAATGAGCTAAGTGGACAGTCCAAGCCAGCAACTGCATCATGGCAACATGAATGGTGCAAATAGTGAATCATGATAACTCTCCAGCGATGAAGCATTAACTCAAGGGAGGCAGTGCTGGGGGCACTGGAGGTCTCATGGAGCTTATGATTCCAATTAACCACTTATGCATACACAGAGTTGGGAGCTCCCAGAGGGCAGTCACGGTGTCCTCTGTGTCCTCAGGTTGTTTATGACCGCACGCTGGGCTCATTGTGGGTGAGAGTCTGTGTTCACTGAAGTATAAGTCAAGTGGTCTCCCTGTGTGATAGACAGAACACACGCTTTGAGAACTGGGAGGCTGAATTCAGGCCATTTGCTGTAATATTTTAGGGAATCATCCCCCTCTCACCTTCTCTTTCCTCTCAGAAATACGGCTGATGTGCACTGAGCATGTGTCAGACATGTCACTGTGTTCCAGTGGTCTTATGGCCATCCTCATTGACAGGAGAGGAAACTGAGGCACAGTCCCAGGTCACACATCTGCTAAGAGATAACTTCATACCCTGTGTATTAACCACCTTCCGGAGCTCCTCCCCACCTGCCACAGGTAATCAAAGAATCTAAAAAGAAAGAACAGTCCATTCACTCCAGTCACAGGAAGCAAAGGCCTTTACATACCACAGGTGTGGGGATCCCACCCTGAAAGCAGAAGAAAAATGAAGAATAATCATCAAACAAACCTGTGCCAAGTTTTGCCCTGGTTATCTGGCAGAGGGCTTCAGTGCCAAGGCTTTGGTGCTAGACAGGCCTAGGTGTTGATCACAACTGTTGCTTGCTTCCCTGGGATTCAGGCACTTACCTATCTGAAGTTCAGTTTACCCATCTGTAAAAGAGGCCTGATCCTCTATCTCAGTGATAACCATGGTGAGGACTGAACTACCCAGTGGGGACAGGGCTGAGCTAAAGCTACCACACAGAACCTGCTTGGCAGCTGCCGCATTTTCGAAATTTGCTGCCATCTCCAATCACAAGGAAGGCTCAGCCAGTGAGGGGACAAAGGGATGGCTTTCCTCACAATTCTAAAAGTGAATTTTGCTCCCCAAGTCTCTGCTTGGCCCTTATTTCCCTACTACCTCTCCCTTGCAGAAAGAAAAACAGTTGTTTAAAAAAAGGAGAAAAAATGTCACTCTTGGCATCCTCTGGGTCCCTTTCCTGCCAGCTGTTGTTGCCATGGTAACCCAAAGCCATTTGCCTGCCTCTCTCCACTGTGCCTTCTCCCCAACATAGTGGGTATGCAGCTGGCCTATTCCCTGTCCTCAGAAAGCCAGGATTAGGGTTCCTCTGTTTATTCCTAAATTTCCCAGTGAACCCCACTTCCACCGCTTTCTCTGTCTCCTTATACTCGAGAGGCCGATAGGACCATTGCAAAGCAGCTGCCCCATGCCCTTCCTTCCTTCCTTTCTTCCTTCCTTCCTTCCTTCCTTCCTTCCTTCCTTCCTTCCTTCCTTCCTTCTTTCCTTCCTTCCACAGATTACAACAAGCCTCGTTTGTAGAAATAGTGCCAGACAGAAACTTGCAGTGCTGGGATGGATGAAGAGAACCCATCAATTTACTGAGATTGAAACTGAGGCCCAGAAAGGGGAGGGGGCTGCCCAGGTCCTACACATGGCAGTAGGAACTGTTTTGGAAACCGATGTGTTAGTGGCAGGTGAGTACTGTGCTTTTGTTGCCATTAGCCTTTGCCAATGACCAGCTGCATGCAGACCCAAGCTTTTTACCTGCAAGTGCAATGGAACTGTGGAGGCACAGGTAATGGGCAGAGCTGGCCGGCTTCCCCAAGATTGCCCCTTGCTCTGGTGCAGCTGGTGGGGTTAGGGCCCAGCCCTCCTTAGGAACATCCTTTTGGAACAGCTAAAGTAAACCTTTCCCTATGGGGGCTCCCTCCCCTGCAGCAGACTTCCAGATGTGCGTGGAAGTCCCCTGCTCCCACCCCACCTGGCTCCCACCATGGGCACAGCTGGAGCGGGTGCCACTGCAGCCTCCTTTGCTCCATTTACCTGCCAGCTGCATCTGTGAGCTGATGTCACCTGAGCTGCCGCTATTTCCCCCTGAGTTTTCTGCTTATTAAAACGCACATGGCATCTCCTCTCCTGCACCATTAAGAGGTTTGTTCAGCAGCACAGAACGAACACACTTGGGAGGAGGAAGAGAATCCAACATTATCAAAATTAGTGTGGAATGAAACACCAGCTCGGGCTCCCTACAAAGCTTCTGGTTTGAGAGGAAGATGGATACTAAAAGGCTCTGATCACTTAATAAGAAATCCTTTAAATGAGCACTCATTGCTAATGACTTGCCCTTAAAGGAGGAAATGGGACAAACACTAAGTGAAGACCAAGTATGGGTCAGTCACTTGGAGCACAGACACCACTACCACCAAGATCATGACCACCATATACTCAGCCCTTACTGCGTGTCATGCACTTCACCAGATTCACTGAATCCAGTTTTTATTTATACTTTCATTATATTTTCTATCTTCTCCACTCTCTGCTCACTTCTCTCCCTGTCTTGCTTCTCATGGGCAATCACCTGCAATTCCTTTTGTTGCTTCTTTTTAGATTTACCTCCATAATGCCAGATTTGGGGGCATTATTTATTCATTTCCCACTCTAAAATGTAATCCTCTTTCCCCAGTCCCTTTACCCACCATGTAAACAATTCCTGCCTTCATACTCCTCATGGGGTTATTATATAGTCCTTTTATCTAGATTAGTAGCCAGCATGGCACAATTATAACTATGTAATGGCTACACCAAGACGAGGCATGCAGTATGCATTTGTTTTCATGGGTGCAGTGGCCACAAAAGCACAATCACTCAGATGTCTTTCATGGGGAACACAATGACTGTCAGTCCCAGGTGCTGCCCTGGGTCCATCTCTGTGTTCACACCAAGGCTACATCCCTGCAGCCCAGTGGCTATGCATAGGCCAACTTCTGCAAGAGGTAGGACTTCTCCAATGGGCATCTTGGCTGGAAACTCCTGCATCATCCTGGCCACTCCTTCCCAGGGACTGCACTGTGGGCTGGGCTCTTCCTCTTATATCTGCCTCCTTCCCTTTCTCTTCTCCATGGGGGTTAGCCCTGTGCTGTAGACTAAGGGTTCTGTTGCCCTATCTCCATCGCCTTTATCCATCACAGGGGATTCTTCCAATCTCTTGAGCATCTAATCCCATTTTGGTGTCCATCTCATCAAACCTGAACTATCTGGAGTTAATCATTGTCTCTGCACCATACCCTGTCTGCTTAGTTTTGCATTTGTTTCTTTCTTTGTATCAGTTTTATTTACAGTACCTAAAATATGGAAATAACCCAAATGTTCATAAGCAGATGGATGAATCAACTAAAATGGTATATCCAAAGAACAGACTATTAGTCAGCAAAAGAAGGATGAACTGCTCATATAATATTATTGATGAATCTCAAAGTAATTATGAAAAATATATGAAGCCAGAAAATAAAGAGTAAACACGTCATAATTCCAATTATATAAAATTGCAGAAAATGCAAATGTATCTATTTGAAATAGTAATGTATCTACTGGGAAAGTAAATAAATGATTACCAAGAGGGCTGGGAAGGGCAAGAGGAGGTCTTCTAAAAGGACACGGTTTTATAGCTTCATCTGTGTGTCAGAATCTTATCAAGTTGTACATGTTAAATGTACGCAGTTAATTACATGTAAACTATGCCTTAATAAATCTTTAAAAATTGGTTCAAGACAAAAATCTCTATGTTCCACTCTCAGATTCGTTTAGTTTTTTATGTGCTTATCAGTAATTCAGCTCTCAGCTCTCCTAGTGTGTAAATCCCCTTCCCATGTGTGCACACGCACTAGGAGATCTCTCAATTGCATCTTAACACACTGACTGCCACGCTAGGAAAAAAGTTTTCCTTAGGGCCATGATGTTTTATTACAAAAATAGAACAAAAAACTTTCAAAACAAAATGATCCTTTCTAATTTAATGAAAAAATTTTTATTTTTTATTATTTTCTGTGTGTGACTTCTATTCAGGCATGCTGTGGATCTTCCTACCTATTCATGAGTTCTATATGCTTCATGAGGCCCTGGGCTCAAAACTAGCATGAATTAAATACAACTCACATGGGAATTAATGTGTTAAAGAACTCTCTCCTTGCTCCTTCTAAACTGCTCCTATCTGGGCCAGCCTCTCTTTGCCTGGTGTGAAGTTGACCTACTGGAATAGTCTTCACTCTCATCCTAGGGCTCTACTTTGTACCCCTGGCTTTCCATTTCATGCCTTGATCTCCCTCAACTCATCCCTCATTTGGGGATAGTCTGACCTCCAGTAGCTTCCCAGTGTAGGGTGCAAGGGATGTGTAAAAAGAAAACCATAGCCCTGTCAGATATCTGTGAAGAGCTGAACCCACAGATCATTCATTAAGGAAATTTTTGCTAGACTCCCATAAGCAAGGACATGCAAATTGTACCTATGTCTAGCACCTAAAATGAAAGCCCACCCAGTTCCACACTAATAATGAATTACAAGGTCATCTTACAGGTAACAGAAATGGAAACAAGATGGAATCAGACCTTCTACTTACATAGGGACATCTACAGAACTGATGCTTCCTTCATTTCCTTAGTTTTTGTAAAATGTTGACTTCTTGAACATCACGAGTGTAGCCACTACCTTATCACCCTTTCCTCCCTTTCCTTCTCTCTGCTATCTTTAAGATGCTGAAGGTTCCAACCTCCCCTTTGGGGAAAAGCAGCCAGAGCTCATCTGTGTTTCATGTTTTTCCCAGGCACATTCTTAAAATCTTGGCTTGATAAACCCTCATTGATAGAGAATTTTGCTCCAGTCAAAGTTGAGTTGACACATATAAATTCTAAACCTGTCTTTAGTCTGTTCCACACTTCCATGTCCAGCCACACTCTAGCTGGACATGGACTTCTGTGTGGAAATCATTTGAATTTGGAAGGCGTTGCTCCACTGTCTATTGTACCTCTTCTCAAGTGCAGTGTTGGTATATTCAGAGGCCTGAAGCCATTGTGATTTCCAATCCTTCCTGTGAAAACTTTTCTCTGAAAGCATATGCGATAGATTGATCATAAGGATTCTGGGTGTCTTAGGCAAAAGGGACAAAAGGTGGGTCCCTAAGACCCCATCTTGGTAATGCCCTACCCTAACCCTGTCCCAAGTGATTGCTCTACCAACCAGAACCTAGCACGCCACCTGCAAACGGTTGCACAGGTCTCTCTAGCTCATAGACCAAGCAGCATTGGTATAACAGAGTCTGGAAGGTGACCAGCTTTCAGGCTAATTACCATCTCATTAGCTTAAATGTACATTTCCATCTACATTCTCCCAATGGGCTTTCAGAGAGGCTCATGAGAGTTCAGCATGTGCACTAAGACTCTGTGGTTCCAAGGTGACCTCTGAATCATGAGGTGGCCCCAATCCAGACAATGTAAAACAGATCCCCTGGTCACCACCAGTCTTTCTTCTGTGAAAAGGGGGAGGGGGGGTCCATTGATGTCTATGGCAAATGTATCTTGCTCTGTAAACATATATCTTGCTGTTGCTCTTGCTCTGTACACCTCTCTTTCTCTTCCTCAATAAACTTTGTTTCACACATTGCATTGCATTAGTGTGTCTGCCCAAGAACACACCAAGAACCAAGAAGCAGAAAGCTGCTTGAAACACCACATGTGGGATTCTTCCTTGCCCCTGGCATTCTGAAAGCTCATAGCCATGTACTTTAGTGTGAGGGGTCCATTATCCCCCAGTGTCTCATGCCTTGGTGGGTCTTTTCAGATCAAAGACTTAGCTCCTCCAATTCTAGGACAACAACTTAAATTCCTTGTGGAAGAATTCCTCTTTTGTTTCTTCTCTTTTCTTTTGTTGCAACTGCTTTTATTTAGATATTAGGCATCCTCATGTCTTATCACTGAGCTCCCATTTTCCCATCTGTTTGTTTCTCATTCTGATTTCCATGAGTGAAAAGTTTCTTAACTTTGCCTTATTACCCTTCAACTGAATTTTTTATTTCTGCTTTCACTTTTTTTTTAATTTCCTAAAAATCTCTTTTGATCTTCGAGTTATCCTTTATATAGAGCGTTCATCTTTTTAAAGCATTCTCCTCTATAAGAGAAAATATTAACTAAGACTAGCAAGAATAATTTACTTGAACTTTATGCCTGTCTGCGTAGCCTCTGTTTCTTTTATAAACTAAAAATAAAATCCTATCTTCCACCCTCACACTGACTAAACAAAGTGCCTCTTGGCCATGGAGATCTAAGAAAAACATTAAAATTGAGTTTACAGCCATGACGGGAAGGGAGGTCAGACCCCTTCCCCCTTCTTCTTGGAGTTTAGACACAACAATTAATCAACATTAATGATAAAATAGAGATCATAATATTGAAAAAACAAACTCTTTTTGACAATAAGATATAAAATTATAAACAAGACCTAAGGCCATGGAAGGCAAAAGTTAAGTCACACCTTTCAATCCGTAAAATCTAGTTAAATAGGCCTTTACTTTTTTGCTGGCATTGTAGCACATGACAGATGGCAGACCCTCCCCAACCCTCATGCTAAGCATTAACTTAGCTTTCTGCCAACTCCAAGTTTTAGACATAGCCTTACTCCAATGGATTGACAAAGAAAGATCTCTAAACCCACCTGATTTGTAATCCACACTTCAAGATATCCCATCTTTTCAGGCTGAACCAATGCATACTATCCATGTATTGATCTATGTCTTTGCCTATATCTCTTGCCTTTGTATATAAAACAAAACTGCAGTCCAACCACCTTAGGACCACTTACTCAAGGTTCCTTGGGTTTGTGTTTCTGTTGGCTATGGTCAGTCATATTCAACTCAGAACAAATCTCTTTAAGTTATTTTACAGAGAACTTTTTTCCACCATTAATACTTTTTGCTTATTTTGGTATCAGCTTTCATATTGAATGTATTCCTCAAATTTTGTGGGGTTTTTTTGTTATGTTGTATTTTGTTTTGTTCCAAGACAGAGTTCCACTCTGTTGCCCTGGGTAGAGTGCTGTGGCGTCACAGCTCACAGCAACCTCAAACTCTTGGGCTCAAATGGTCCTCTTGCCTCAGCTTCTCAAGTAGCTGGGACTATAGGTGTCTGCCATGATGTACAGCTAATTTTTCTATTTTTAGTAGAGATGAGGTCTCAGTCTTGCTCAGGCTGTTCTCCAAATTCCTGAGCCCAGACAATTCACCAGACTTGGCTTCCCAGAGTGCCAGGTTTACAGGCATGAGCCACTGTTCCTGGCCATATTCTCAAAATTTCTTGGCTGATTGATAGTATTTACATGTAGTCATTCAAAAGCTAACTGGAAATCTGAGCAAGGTGGCTGTAGGGAGCTTGTTCACTGTGTTTTGTTAGGTGATTTGGCTGGGCAACTTCTTTGGGAAATTCTAGATATTATACCTTTGGTTCTTTTCTCTTGGGCTAGTTAAATTTTCCCAAAAAAGACTCCTAATCTTTTTCTGGATGTCAATGGATTACACAAAATATATTGTGGATGGTCAATGTTCTCAACTTTTCCCAGAGCCATACTCAGCCCACTTTAGAGCAGATCATGTTTAGAACCCCATCATCTATATGAAAAAATTATTTTCAGTAATCATAATATAAGGATCTTCATTAATCATTTTTTAAATTTCTTCTTTAGTTTTAAAACAAACTATTAACTGTTAGAATAGATGAGTAAATTTTCATTTTAAGTAAATTATGCAAATCCAGTAAAACCGTTCATATAAGAACTAAAATCTGCACTTACCAAACAACAGGGTTTCACTCAGTTCACAGTCTGATTTTACTCCTTTAAATTTTAAGTATTCATATCGTAAATTTCCAGATGGTCCCATTAAATGACAACAGTGAAATAACTCAAATTCCCTACTTTATCTTTGGAGTCATGGTCTCTCACTGTTAATTTGGAGTCTCCTTTACAAATGCAGGAATATTCAGCACCACAGGGATGGGGACCCAGGTCACACTCAAGGAAGTTGGAGCAGACCTAAAATGTAGGCAACTTATTCTGCAGATGCACATTGCTGGGTCCACAAGTGCCTGGGGTTCTTCCAATCAAATTCCACGTAGAGCAAAATGCTTATTAAAGGGTAAGGAACTAAAATGTGCCATTTTGAAGTTCAAATCTATATTTTTGAAATTCACCAGTAACCACAGGATTATTTGAAAGATGGACCAAGAAATTTTTCCATGAGAAATCATTCATCACTGACATTGTTGCCTAGTAAAATTGCCAGCACATGATGTTATTAAAAAGTAGACTGACTTTTTTGGTGATAAAATATACATAACCTGAAATTTGCCATTTCAACCATTTCTAAGTATGTGTACACTTCGATGGCATTAAGTACATTCATAGTGTTATGAAACCATCACCACCACCAATCTCCAGAACTTTCTCATCATCCCAAACAAAACTCTATATCCTGTAAACAATAACTCCTCAGTCTCCCCTCTCCATAACCCCTGGCAACTACCATTCTACTTTTTATCTCTATGATTTTCCCTACTCTAGGTACCTCATCTAAGTGGAATCATGCCATATTTGTCTTTTTGTGACTGGCTTATTTCACTGAGCATGAAACCAAGATTCATCCATGTTGTAGCATGTGTCAGAATCGTCTTCCCTTTTAAGGCTGAGGAATATACCATTGCATGCATGTACCACATTTTATTTATTCATCCATCTGTTGATGGACACGTAGGCAGCTTCTATCTCTTGGCCATTGTAAATAACAGCTACTATGCACATGAGTATCCAATATCTCTTTGAGTCCCAGCTTCCACTTCTTTTGGGTCTATACTCAGGAATGGAAGTTCTCCATCATATTGTGTTTTGTGTTTAATGATCTGAGGAATTGCCATACTCTTCTCCAAAGAAGTTGTACCATTTTATATTCCCACCGGCAATGACAGAGGTTGTGATTTCTCTACATCTGTGCCAACACTTGTCATTTTAAAAAAATAATAGCTATCCTAATAGGTGTGAAACAGCAGATTGACTTTTAATTCATTTTTGTAAAGTTCACACTTCATGCTTGTAAAGTTCTCTACAGACAGTGTGTGCTTGTGGCCTACACTCCAAGCAGATAGATCCTTCCATTGTCTCCTTTGGTACTTAGTGGGCCTCCAGCGTGTAGCACTTAGCAATTCCACCTGTTTTCCAGCATTGTGCTTTTGGCATCCCAAGTCCGAAGTCCCTCTTTTTATTCTCTTTAGGAAATAAAGTTCCCACCCCAAGCTGGAGTGGAAAGGGAGCATGTCCAGTGGCAGGAAGTGTCAAAGGGAGCTGGAAGTCTAACTTCTTGAGCTTCAACCAATCTTTCTGTGTCTAATCCCAAATCACAAGCACTTCCAGAGGCCTTGGGGCATTCTGTGATGTTCAATCATTGCTCCTCAGGCCTGTTTTGGCTTAGGATTTAGTCTCTAATATGCTCAGTTGATTACCTCTCACCATCCACTTTCTATCCTCCAGCTGCAGATTCCAAATCTGCTGCTCTCTCCTCTCCTTCTCTTCGGCCTTAAGGGTCTAAGGTGTCTTAAAAATCGCTTTGTAGTAAAGAGAGCAAAACTAAAGACATGTGTTCAGTCTGCCATCTCTAAGAGGCCTTGACTGGACTTTAATATGTATTTTTTAAATCTATCTTTCCATCAAGTACATTCTTATTATGATAACTTCACAGAATATTTTTAACTCAGGTAGTATAAATCCCCCCAAATTTGTTTTCTTTTGGAAAGCTATTTGGGCTATTCTGTATTCTTCACATTTCCACATACATTTCATTTGTTTGTTTGTTTTTAACTTTATCCAAATTAATATGAGGGTATAATATTTAGGTTACATTGTTCTCACTTCCAGGGTAAAGTTCCATTTGTAGAAGAGTCCCTCACCCCTGAGTAATACATATTATTTCATTTAAATGTTACTGTGATAAATGAAGGGGCATGTGGAAGTTGAAGGAGGATCCCCCCCAATGCAACAAAGAGTGTCACTGAACACTTCTCGAGAAGGAGCCATGGGAACTGAGTCATCAGGAAAAGTAAGTGATTCATTTTACACCTGTTCTGTGCTAAGAGCAAGGGCATAAAGTTTTAATTCATTTTTTCCATCCATTTAAACTAACACTTAGTAGTTCCCACCACCAGACCCCAGGTAAATGCTGGTGAGTCCCCAGCACATAAAACCAACAAGGGTCTCCCCTTGCACCTGCCTTTGGCTCTCTGAAACTGCCTCACCCAGAAGCCATTGCTTTCTGTGGTCTGGCATCACCCCACCCTGCCTCCAAATGCTTGCGAATCTCCCAGACACCCCTGACAATCCAAGTGGCCAGTATGTAACAAAAGCACCACAATCCAACTTCTGTAAAATGGATGGAAAGTCCTTCCCTCTTCTTCAAAATATGGAAACTTATATAAAGGCCATGCAGAGGTCCTCTGATGAAATACTGTGATGGTGCAGAATTCATTTTCGATGACAGCAACCCAGAACAGATAATCCTGGAGGAAACACCAGGACTGACTTGAATCTTTGCCCACAGAGAGGGGATCTAGAATGCAGAGTGTGACCTTAAACAAGATTTCAGTCTGCTCCTGGGCTGAGCACATAATTAATTGGAAATGAGGTCCTTATGACTGACAAGTTGGCAGTGATTAATTATCTTCATATTTGATCTGGGTTCTGAGGATATGCAAAATGATTAAAGAGGGGTTTTAAAAACAGTGACTTGTTTGTTCTCTGTCCCCTAATTGTTTGCTAAATGATTCACCATAATTACATGTAACATCTCCATGCTCCCCTAGGTAATGCTTGCATAATATGGAAACAAAACTGAAATTCCGAAATTACAAATACAGTGGCCGTTGGGGATGAGCCGAGAAAGTCCAGAAGGCATCATGTATACAACCCACTAATCCCAGGCTCTGATCTCCAGTGTTGCCCTGATGTATAGACTAACCTGAATAGTAGCTCACACAGAGCTTTGGGGCAGTGTTGCTTTCACAGTAGGGTATTAGTGGAGTGGTGAAGAGGCAGGCATGTGACAGTAGGGTGAGGCAAGGAGGTGGTCTCAGTGATGCCAGGAGACCAGGATTCTAAATCTGGCATTGCCACTTTGAGTGCAGGAAAAGAATCCAAGGCACAGACATTAGACTGAGCCACCAGGGGTCTTCCTAAGCCAAGTGCTCTGACCTGCCCCCAGGCCTCTTGGCTGTGCTACTCGAGGCTTCCTTGTGCAAACAGAACCAACTCCTGGACCTGCCCTGCTCCTCTGCTGTGCAAGAGAAGCCATAGCCTCTCTCACCCTCCAGCCTCCTCTGCTTGCCCACCCCAGCTACTCTGGGCTCAGAAGCAGTCAGTTGATTGGGGTAGGAGTAATGGGGGGCATCTAGGCAGATGTTGGGGCTCTTAAAATCCCACTGAACAACTCATCCCGATTTTAACACTCCTCACTAGTCAGTACCAAGGACAGAGGCAGTTACTTCTGATTCCTAAAGATAGAGCCCAAAGACTCAAAGATACTAGATCAGGGAGGGCTTGAGAACTCGTGAAGTCCCGACTGTCACCTTCCAGATGAGAACTCAGGCCTAGAGATCAGCAGGCACTTGTAAGCCTCTCAGGTTTTTGGGACAAGCAGGACTTGGCTGTTCGTGGTGAATGCTATACCTGGGATACTGCCATTCTGCCTGGACTCTGGGTGCTTTGAAGGCGTGGCTGGACCTAAGTCCTCTGTGTCTCCAGAACCCATCACAGGGCCAGGAACAGAGGAGATGCTCGGTATGCACACTTTAAACTTTTCTGTCAATTCAGATCTTCCCAAGCACATTCCCATAGATCCAGGTCAAGAGAAATCTGTCCTGGGGAGACTGCTGTGTAATGGTGAAGGTGGCTGCAACTTAGAGCTGACATCACCATTGAACATGAGCCAATCTTCTGTGTGCTTTTGCTGATTTTTATTCCACTATGTAATTTGCCTCCTCAAATGAGAACTGTTAATTCGTGGTCTCTGAATCTTTAATAATGCTTGGCATGAACATTTGTAGGGTATCCCCATGAAATACTGTCTGGCATCAGGAGTGAGGAGAGAGAGAGAGAGAGAGAGAGAGAGAAGGATAAAATAGAGGGACAGAGATTTACACAGGCAGAGACAACCAGTGGTTCACAAAGGAAAAGAAGACTCCTTTGAGTAAGTGAGGCAGTTAGGGATCACTGGGAAGAATTAAGACCATGCTTCATTTAGTATGATCCAGAAGAGAAAGGAAACATGACTCACTGCTGGTTTAAAATCAGCTGGCCCATCCCAAAACCCAAAGCACAGGATAAGTATTGATTCTATTAATCTTCCCTCCAGTGTACACTCTGGGCAACACCTTTATATGCACAAATTTGTCACTGACTGTCACTTCCTCAAGGTAGGGGAACATGCAGCTAAGAAAAGCTTTATAACAGATTTGCAGAAGCAGCTGCTGTGTGAGTCACAGATCAGGCCCCTGAGCCTCTCCTGCAGATGAGCTCCTTGCTGGAAGTATGCGAGCGTTGACAAACTGAAAAATGACCAAGTCAGGAGAGATGAGCCTCCAGCCACCCTTAGGAGACTCCTGCCTAGGTGGTTAAATAAGTATCTCTACATACTCAAGAGGAAGTATGGCTTTATAACTATGTTCATCTGATCGTATTTGCTTACTGTCAGAGGCCATCAGGGCCCTACTTTGCTCTCTAGATTGAGCCCAGGCTTCTTGACCAGAATAGCAGATGTCTGGGTCATCTGTGACTTTGGACTTGCCTTCTACCTTCTACTGTACTTACTTTATTTTATTTTAGACAGTTTGATGAATAGATAGAATATGCTCACAGTAACCTCAGACTCCTGGGCTCAGGTGATCCCGTTGCCTCAACCTCCTGGGTAGCTGGGACTACAGGTGCTTGCCATGATGCCTGGCTAGTTTTTCTATTTTTATTAGAGATGGAGTCTTGCTTTTGCTCAGGCAGGTGGACTCCAGGTGCAGGGATGGAAATGTGTTAGCTCAAGCTATGCTGGTAACCTCATCCCCTTTAGTGGTGACTGGTTATGAACCCATGGCTAAGCCAGTCAGTGCATGGCATTGCCCTAGAGATGGTGATTGTTCAGAGCCCCCCAAGGCACAAGAACTGATGCACTCAGGAAGACAAGGGCTTTGCCTGTAGACTTGATGGGGAAGAACTCCATTTTTCTCCACTGGTGGTGAGTAGGGAAGCACATTGGCCTAATGGCTCCTTGCCCATGCGGGGAACTAGCCTCTGTGTGTGCAGCATTGTGGATGCCAGAAGACAGGGATAGGAGAACTTACATGCTCAATGTGACCATGGAGCCTCTGGGTTTTCCAGCCGTCCTCTGGGTTTCTGATTCTCTCAGCAGTGCACTTCTAGTGGAATCCAGGAGGGACTGCGTATCTGTCACTCAATCTTGAAACTCCAGAATGGTCTCAGTCCTCTGTAGCCCAGTGCCCCCAAATCGTGAAGGAAAAAGTAAATGGTCAAAAGTGATAGTGTCAGCCCTGGATGCTCAATTCCTGCTGCTGGTTGGGAAAGGCGTGAATGAAGAGGAGGAGAGGAGTTGGTCAAGGGCAGTGAGACTGTCATTTGATCCTGGGGTGGGCAAAGAGAGGTAATAACAACACCTGTGCAGATTCTACAGGGCAGTGAGAATCCACCTTGCATGTCCCCAATCCCAGTGCCTCCCCATCTTTCCTGCTTGGTGGACCCAGACCCCAAGGACATTATTACTGGACGCACTGTGGATTCCAAGGTATTTTATCAGGAAATCCTTTGAAGATATATTTTAGTTCTGACCCAAATAACCTTTTATGTTCTGCTTTGTACATAAGCATCACAGAAAACTATAATACAAAACTCCTTCATCCTAACACGACAACCAGTCATATCTCTCCAGGTCCTCTACCAATTATTACCGACATGTCAACATTATTTTTCTGTTTTCATAATCAATATGTATTCCTTCTTCATAGGCTTTTTCACTTAACTCTTTTTTTTTTTTATTAAATCATAGCTGTGTACATTAATGCAATTATTGGGTACAATGTGCTGGTTTTATATACCATTTGAAATATTTTCATCAAACTGGTTAACATAGCCTTCATTGCATTTTCTTAGTTATTGTGCTAAAACATTTATACTCTACACTTAGTAAATTTAACATGTACCCATGTAAAATGCACCATAGTTGTGTCCCCACCAATTACCCTCCCTCCATTCACTTAACTCTTTCAATGACAGATATAGCAAAGGAGCAAAGGACCTTGTCTGTATAATCATATTTATCATTTTAAGTGTCTACACCCACTCCACCGTGGTATAGCTTGATTTGCAGCCTCTGATGGTTAGTCATGAAGACTGTCTCTGGTTTTCACTGGAATAATCCAGTGATGCTCATGGAACAGCAGCCACCCTGGAGAT
Organism: Loris lydekkerianus; assembly: GCA_963574355.1. Lineage (NCBI taxonomy): Eukaryota > Metazoa > Chordata > Mammalia > Primates > Lorisidae > Loris > Loris lydekkerianus. Next base: position 25,797 of record CAUYPK010052486.1, on the reverse strand, counting down.
GCTAAATGCCAGGAAGTAGAATGAGAACTAAAGAGATCACTGCCTCTCACCTGTCTCAGTCAAGGTGCATTGGTACATGCAAGCTGCCATGAGTAAAGAGGAGTTCAATTAGGCACACAGAAGGACATTTGGGGACCCAGAGATAGCCAGACCTCAAGGCACCTGCTAGGAACCATCTGTACAGTTTTTCTGTATACCCTGTCACCATCTCTCTGTGCCTCTGTCTTTAGATGAGTCTCTGTGATTACAAGGCCCCAAATTCATACTTTCCTGCTGGCCTAGTGTCTGTTACCAATTGACCCTGGGCTGAAATTCTCAGAGGGCTGTGCTCATCAGTGTTCAATGGGGCTGAGGAGTTGGATGTCATGTGCTATAAACCTACTAGCTGACTTCCGTCTCTTCAGCCAGGATTAAAGATAGAGCAGTTTCCAGAGAAGGGAACTCTAGGCAAGAAAAGCCACCATCAGCCACACTGCCACCTGCTGTTCTCTGGCCTTTGGCAAGTTGTGCCTTGGGAGTGAGCTTCCTGTCACTAGATACATGCAACCCAAGTAACACTGACTGTGCTAGGCTGACATTAATCAAGGATTTATTATATGTCAAGCACAGTATAAGCACTTTACATGAATTAGCTCAATGAATCTTCACAACCTCTCGTGACAAGAAAAACGAAGCACAAAAAGGATAAGGAACCAGTTCTGGACCAAACAGCTAGTGATTAGTGTGCAAAGAAGTGCAAATCAAAGTAAGGTACCACTTTGCATTCACCAGATGGACAAAATGAGAAAGTTGTAGGCATGGACGTGAGCACAGTGGAGCTCTCGTGCAATGCTGATACATGTGGGACTTGGAACAGCCATTCTAGAGAGCACCCTGGCATGTTCACACTGAGTATCTTCAGGTTCAGTGACCGAGCAATTCCACTTTCATGTTCAAATCTGGAAGGAACTCCCCACAACAACCCAAGGGAACATATGCAAAGATGTTCGTTGTGTTAATGTTTACAGTAGCAAAAAAAAAAAGTGACCTAGGCTTCCATCACTGAGGAGATACAAAAGAAAGTGTACTGGATACATCTATATCACCACCAGCTGGACTTCAAAATCAGAAAGTCAAGTGGAAAATATGAAGAAGACAGAGCCCAAATTATATCATTTTCTTGAGCCATATGATTAAATAAATAAATAAATGTCTGGTAGGATACATAATGTGTGAGGATGGATGTGTATGGGAGGAGAGAACACTTGGATCGTGACTAGGGGACAAAGGAGAAGAAATTAAAATAAAATAAGATAAAACCAAGAGTCACCCTGAAAACTCAGCTTCCCAGGGCTTCTGAGAATCAACCTGGCAGGTGCAGAGATCTGCCACAGACACCGGATCAATCTTCCTGAACTGGTAGATAAAGAGTTCATCCAAGGTCAGTGTCTCAAGGTCCCACCCTTCCCATGGCCCACAGTGCGTGTCCTCTGAAGGAGGCATTTCTATAATAAATCTGCTTGCTATGCTTGGATGCTGCATCATATTATTCTAAGTCCTATTAATCTGTGTTTTGGAATATTTGACAATTTAACCAACACTTAAAATCTACTTGCTATTTAGAAAAGATTGCAAACTGTTCATTTTTCACATTTTATGTCTTCTCCAGGAGGTTTGGTAGGAATGGAGACCTAAGGGAAAGATGAAACAGGTGGAAAAAGACTCTTTGGGGGAACTGTGTGCTGCTCTAGCCCAAGGGACCCTTATCACCAAGGAAAACATTCTTTTCACAGAGAATCTTGTTCCCTGCCCTCCTCAAGAGCAAAGGGACTTGAAGAGGGACCATCCATGCCAGTCTGCCTTCTTCACCACAGTATGTCAGCAAGCACAGCACCTGTTCCAGCCCATGTCACAGCAGGTGGAAACTGAGGCCTGAAGAGAAGATGTGGATTGTAGTGGGTTAACCCTAAAAAGACATGTCTACATGGAACCTCTGCAAGAAGAATCTTGGAAGATATAACAAAGGTTAAGATCTTGTGATTATCCTGCATTAGAGTGGGCCCTAATCCAATGAGAAGGGAAGGGCAATCCAGAGAAGGGAAGGAAAGAAGACAGAGATACCAGGAAGGTCAATGTGAAGACAGAGATTGGAGTCCACAAGCCAAGGAGGCACAAGTCTACAGCCTCCAGGAGCCAGAGGCGACATGGGGGCTTGTTTACTACCACAGAAGTATCAGAGAGCACCAGCACTTCCAGCTTCTTGACTTTGGATTTTCAGCCTCCTGAAATGTGAGAGAATGCATGCCTACAGTTTTAAGTCCTTCAGGATGTGGGTTAAGAGACCAGTAAAGGGATCTACTCAGCAAGTGATCTGACCATCATCTGTCCTTTGAGCCAGAGGCTGGCAATTCTGACTGACTGAAACAAAGGCCTGACACAAGTAGTGCTCAGGGACATGAGTGAGATGCAAGAGTGACAGAGTGAGAGTCCCTGGGCTGGGGGCATGAGGGAGTGGAGCATGGCCCAACCCAGAGGGCTCCAGATGGCTTCTCAGAGGAGGGAAGACCTGGTCAGGAAGAGAATTCCAGACAGAGATTCTGAGAGCCAGAGCAGGGTGTCTGAGGGAACTATAGGCCATGTGGTATTGCTGGAAAATACAGGTAAAAAATGAAGCCCATTGCCTCAGGAAGTAACAGGAAAAATTATGAGGCGTAAACCAGGCCCCTTCCTCAGCACAGCTCACTGTAATGCAGAACGTGAGCTCGGTGGCCCTTGTAGGCATATTCATCCAGGGAAGAGATCCTTGCTGCTGGATTCCTTTCTGTGATGCAGGCATTAGAGGGAAGTAGCTGTCATGCCACCAGACCAGCATCCAGCCCACAAGCCAACCATCCCTCCTGGTGTCCACGCTTTGTGAGGGTGGTGACCTCAGGTCCCCAGTGCTCATCCACTCCTTTCTCAATGCAGACACTCACTAGATGCTTGCCAAATGGGTTGGATAACTTCTGAGGATTAAATAAGATGTCATTTTAGACATTTTTGAATGCCAGTGTGTCTCCATCTGTGAACTGTTTATTCCCTATTATTTATAACAAAAACCTCATGAGAACTCTGAATCAAGCCAACCACTACAAGACAGTCTGCAACAAGAGCCCCTTTGCATGTTCCTCTAGAAACTGGGGCAGTGTTTTCAAAACTGGTCTGCAGACCCTCTATACCAGACACTCCTGATGGGGCTAAGGAGCACACTCCCACACACCACCCCAGCCTTCTGACTCACTCTCAGCAGGTGGGATCTGGGCATTGGCATGTGGCAGGAGACCCTGTGCACACTGAAGTTGGAGGACCTAGCAGGAGAATCCCCCAAAAGGGGAAAGATAGCTTCTAGCTGTTGCTTAAATTGGGCATGGCCACCTTAGCATCTAGGCAGGCCCCACACCAGAAAATGTGCCCTTTGATGCCAGGGTTGGCCTCTGCCAGGGAGGACTCAAAGAGTGACCACCCATACCAGTGGGTCCAGAAGCAGGAGTTTCAGTGCCTAAACCAGGAAGGTCTCAGGCAAGCCCAGGAGGGGTCTCTACCTGCACCATGTCTATCCGTAGCCCAGGCCAGGGGCAGAGGCCTGGAGACCACCCACTTCCACTGCAGCTTTGTGGCTCCTGCTTCTCAGGGGACTGAGGAGTTTGACATGGCAGCTCTATGACAAGAGGGAAGCATTTAGACCGGAAATTTCCACAGAGAAATAAAAGGAATTGTGAGGATTTTTTCCCTGAAAACTTCTGAAGGGGGATTCTGGGGCAGTTTCCCTGACACACACACCTTCCTCTCTTAAGGTATAGGGCCCCAAGAACTCAAGAGGGATTTAGGGCAAGGGGGAAAGTTTCGAAGCACTTATCACAAAATATTTGCCTTCTCCTGAGGAAGGCACACATTCTTCACTCATCAACTTCTGCACTAAAGCTCCTCATTCTGGCTGGTTTTATTGCAACAACTTCTTTAGACAAATGACTTTCCAATCCTAACAAGAATAATTACAGCCATTATTAACTGCGTGCTCACTGTGTGCAGGCCCTACAATGTGCTTTCCCATACATTATTGCATTGCATTCCATTTAACTCTTCGAACCATTTCCATTTTTCAGGTGCATACCTCAAGGTACAAAAAGGTTAAATAATTCTCCCCAGTGCATACAGCTGGCAGGTGGTGAAGCCAGGATTCAAAGCCTGCAGTTTTAGGACTGCACAGGTCGTTCTCTGGAGGGGGCCTCAGCATTGCCCAGAGGTCTTGCAGAAACACGGATTGCTAGGCCCATCCCCTGAACTTCTGATTCAGTGTCTGGATGGGGCCAGGGAATTTGCCTTTCTGACAAGTCCCCAGGTGATTCCAATGCTGCCAGTCCTGAGACCACATTTCAAGAACCAGAGTGCAATACTATATTGCCCCCAGTAAGCCAAAAAGGCTGCTACATAACCGCAACAACAGTAATAAAAAGCAGATGCTTATGTAGTGTTTATTATAGTCCTGCCACTTTAAAGATACAGGCTGAGTGTGGTGGCTCACACCGGTAATCCTAGCACTCTGGGAGGTGGAGGCAGGTGGATTGCTTGAGCTCATGACTTTGAGACCAGCCTGCGTTACAGCAAGACTCTGTCTCTACTAAAAATAGAATAACTAGGCAGGTATTGTGGCAGGAGCCTGTAGTCCCAGCTACTCAAGAGGCTGAGGCAAGAGAATCTCTTGAGCCCAAGAAATGGAGGTTGCTGTGAGGTATGATAATGCCATAGCACTGTACCCAGACTGACAGAGTGAGACTTTATCTAGGGAAAAAAAAAAAAAAAAAATATATATATATATATATGTGTGTGTGTGTGTGTGTGTGTGTGTGTGTGTGTGTGTGCGCGCGCGCGCGCGCACGCGCTCATTTAATCCTCACAACCACCTCATGATGCCTGTCTGGTCATTATCCTCATTTTACATATGAGGACATTGAGAATAGAGAGGATAAGTAAATTGCCCAAGGCTACACGGTCAGGAAGTGCCACCTGGCCGGTTCCACATTAAATTGCCAGGAAAGCTATGTTAACCAGTGTGATGTAAATGTGTCAACCAGTCTGTAAAACTACTGTATGATGCCCCATGATCATATTAATGTACACAGCTATGATTTAATAAAAAATAAAAAAAAATTAGTCCTGACCAGCCCCACCTCTGTTTTCCAACCTGTTTTTTATCTTCTTATCTGGTCTTGTGATCTGATGGCTCCAATACTATTCCTGTTTACTAGGCCAGCTCAGCCTCTGGAAACTGGAGTGTGTCTGTCTTGGACCCATAAGTCCTCTGTTTAAACAAATGTTCTATAGAAGAGTGTGGGATAGGGCATTAACCCATGATTATGAATTAATTTATCAGAAAGAAAAGTCATCTAGAATAGTGATTCTTTTTTTGTTTGTTTTTTTATGGAGACAGAGTCTCATTTTGTCACTTTGGGTAAAGTGCCATGGTATCATAGCTGATTGCAACTTCATACTCCTGGGCTCAAGCGATCCTCTTGCCTCAGCCTCCCCAGTAGCTGGGACAACAGGCGCCCACCATAACACCTGGTTATTTTTCAGAGACCAGGTCTCTCTCTTGCTCAGGCTAGTCTCAAACTCCTGAGCTCAAGCAATCCACCTGCCTCGGCCTCCCAGAGTGCTAAGATTAGAGGCATGAGCCACCTCACCCAGCCTACAATAGTGATTCTTAATTTTTTTTGAAGTACAGACTCTTCTGAGACCCTGATAAAAACAGTAACCCTCTTCCCAGGAATATGCACGTGCCCACATACACCGAAGATGCCACACATAATGTAAAGATAGTAACGGGTCTTCTGAAGTCCATTCAAGATTTGTGTGCCCCTGGTTAAAACTCTACCTTGGAAAGCAAAAAACAAAAAGCAGAGGCAAATGGTTTTCCCAAATTCAATTCCTCCTTCTGTGATTGTAGTTCTGATTGCATGGATCATGTGACCTTTAGGTCCTCTCTGCCTACAAAGCAGCGTCCAACCCTCAGCCTGCAGTGCAAAGCCCTCTGGACCTGGGAAAGACCATTCCCCTGCAGCTTCACCCCAGAAGGATCTCAGGCTGCCCACTGGTCCCAAAGATAGTCTAATTTTCACTGGTCTTTGGAGAATCCAGTTAAAAATGCAAATGCCTCAGGAAGAGAGCATTGAGCACAGCTGGCCCTAATACAGATATGGAGTGTTATGAAATTTTATGAGCTTTAGGAACTTGAAGATGATTACAAAGAGAAAACAGGCATCTGCTTGATTTCAGTCATCTTGGGCCTCTGTGAATAATGCTGCAACAGACATCTTTGCCCATATAAACCCACAAACTAGGGGTTTCATTTCTGTGGAATATATTCCCCAGGAATGGGACTGCTAGGTCAAGGTTCACATGAATTTTTAATTTTAACAGATGTTGATAGATCATCTTCCTGAAAGGTTCTAACCACATATTTCACCCACAATGTAGGTTCTCATGGCCCCTGGCAATATTTATCATTCTTTTCCATTCTTGCCAGGCTTTAAGGTAAAAAATGATATGTCATTGCTTTAATGTTTATGTAGTACTTAAGCACTTTTCTTAACTGCTAGAGAATTTTCATGTAATTCATGACCACTTGGATTTGCTATTGTATGCATCGCTTTTTCATATAAGCTGCCCTTTTTTCTTGTGTTGTTTGCTTAGGTTGCAAATATTCCTTACAAATCTGTGATTTGTCTATTTACTTGTTTTAAGAGACTCATGTATATTTTAAAATTTTATAAGCCCAAATTTGTCCACTTTTTCTTTTTTAGAATCCAGGTTTTTTTTCTGGTTTTGGTTCAGGTTTCTTCCACCCCTTGAAGGATTATGCACACAGTTTATCTTGCAAATTTTTAATTTTATCTTCTTTAACCATCTACCTTTTTTGTTTGATTTATTTTGATTTATTCAGGTTTGTTTCTTCCAACATTCATTTTTCCTATCTTAAAATCTCATATTAAGTGGGATCAATTTCTACATGCTCTATTTTCTTCCACTGATCTAGTTACCTAGGCATAAATCAGTGCCAGATTTATTTAGTTTCTAGTTTCTCTCAGGCTCACATGTGTTTGGGGAATGTGTGGAGATAGTTATCAGGCATTTATTTTTCCATATATATATATATATATATATATATATATCCTTTTTTTCAATAACCAACTTTAAAAAAACAGCTCTTGAAGTTCTAATCAAATTTTTTTCATTTATATATTTGTTAGGTGAACTGACATTTTAATAATGGTAGATTATTTCATAATTCACTATGTCCTTTCATTTGATCAGATCTTGGTTTTATATCCCTCAAGGGGATTTTATAATGTTCTTTATATATGTCCTGCCCTTTCTTATTATATGTATTTCTAAATATTTTAGAGTTTTTACCATTAGTGCAAATTAAATATTTCTTCTCATTTCTATTTCTAGAGGCTTGTTACTAGTAGAGAGAAGGGCAATTGATTTTTTACATCTTATAACCATTCCAATTATTAAATTCTCTTTGCCAGCTCCTTTGGCTTAAACATTTATTGCTAGCTTAAGCATAGTTTTCTAAACATAGCATGTGGTTGGATTTCATTTTTGTAAACCCAATATGAAAGTCTCTGCCTTTGGGTGGGAAAATCAGTCATTCATATGTAGTGTGATTTGCCCTATTCTATAAAACTTATTCTATGTTTAATATTTGCTTCATTTTTGTGTTTTCTTATTCTGGATCAAATGATTAAACAGTTCTTATCCACTCTATTTCTTCCCATTGTTCATTTGGAAGTTGTTCTATCTGCTTCCATTCCCTTAGGGCTGACTTTCCCTTTGCTGCCTGTTGTCCTCAGGTATACATTTTTGGAAGAAAAAGTTAACCATTCTCTTTCCCACCAAGATGCTCTATGTTACTGATACTTGCTCCTGATCCCAGTAAGATGGCTCCTGGAGATATTTTCATTTCCTTCTTCAGCTTGATCCTCCTCTTTGCACCTTCCTCTTCATCTCGCTAATGTTTAGGTCTCTCCTTGGGTTCATTTGTCATTTAAAGAACATTATCATCAAGTCCTTCTTCATATCAATCATATGAGTATATACTTCTGTGGAAAGATACCTTTGGCTGGGATTTTCTGTCTCCATGACTTTTATTCATCTCTGTGTATGTACAATTACACCATTTTCAATCTTCTAGCTGATGCAGAGAAGTCTGATGTCAGTCTGATTTTTTCTCCTTTTGGGGTAGTTTATTTCTGCCAAGAATCTTCTGAAATCTTCTCTTTATCCTGAGAGTTAAGAGATTGCCAGGCTGTGCCTATGTCTGTGCCTTTTATTATTAATCCATCCTGGAACTTGGTGAACCTTTTCTGTTCATAGACTCATTTTTTCCCCTCCAGAAAGTTGTCTTTTGTTATTTGTTCATTGATTGTCTTTTCTCCATTTTTCTCTTTTTTATTTTTTGAAACTTCTATTGTTCATGGGTTAAGTCCCCTGCATCTGTCCTTCTAGTCACTTACCTTTTACCTTCTGATAATCATGTTGTTCTGGAATTTCAGATATTCCAGGCATTCATCCTTTGATCCAGTGATGTGGGTCTCAGCTATGATCAATGCCTCCTACTCTTTTGTTTAGCTCAGAGACCACACTTTTCAGTCCCAGAGATTCTTCATACTATCACCCAAACCTCTTTATATTACTCTTTTGTTTTTAAATGCAAGTCATCCATTTCCACCACCTCCTCTATTTCTGTTGGTCATGAATTCCTTTCCTCTCTCTTGCTTTGAACCTTCTTGATAGGTTATGAGACTTTTTTTTTCACATCTTTAAGGATCTGGTTTATTGATTACTAAAGTGTCCTAAGGAGCAGAAGTTTCATAGTTGAGAATGTGTAGACCAATAGAAAGCTCTCCGCTTCCACTAAAGCTCCTGGCTAGAGAGTCTTCCCTGCTCTAAAGGCTTCTTGTGCTATTTCAGCATCAAGGCAGAACTTGGTCCACTGCTTCATCATCTTCAGCACTTGATGTCCACGGGGGTCAGGTATTAAGTGAATGTCAACCTTTCCTTTCATCCCCACCCCTCACTCCTAGAAGTCTTCAGATCTCTAAGACTCAAATTCTTCCCACTGGATATCTTAAAAAGCTCAGTCTTCATTCTGGAACTTTCAGGTGCTCTCTGGGTTCTTGTTAAATCCCATAGGAGGTAAGGTTTCATAAACTTAATTACCACAAAGCCCAGTACACCATAGGAACTTGCCTCTGGACCTCACAGCCAAGGCAAATAAATGAAGAAGGGAGACAAGGGCATGGCCAGATCACATGTTTCCAGATTCTCCCTCTTTATCATTATTACCATTAAATATTAGTAGGTAAGAGGTTGACACAGGGGAAAGAGAGGGACAAAGAAGTATTTTGCAATTCAAAGTGCTTGGGAATTTAGAACTGACATTTATTAAGCTTCTATTATGTGCCAGATAGAGATCAATACTTCTGTGCATTATCTTATTTCATTTTTGCATCAATCCTAGAATTAGATACATTTATCCCCAATCATAGATAAGAAAGTAACTATAGATGAGAGAGACTTAAGTAGTTTATATGTATTGCCTAAGTCAACAGCCAGAAGTAGCAGAGATGGGATCAAAACCCAGGTCTTCCTTATTCCAAGGGTCATGATGTTAGCAGTAAACATGCTGAACACAGATGTTTTTAAAATGTGTTCTTAAAAAACAAAACAAAACAAGCCCCTCTGTCTGGAGCGCTTGATTATTTTATAAGGCTTTATAACATTCACATCTCTGTGTGGTGACACTACTTGGAATGAACTTGCTTTCCTGACCAGGGGCAGAGTTCATTTTCCTCTTCTAAGAATCTTCCAGAACTAAGAATAGGCTGGGGTAGACCTGTGTGTTTAACAATGCTCCAAGTGAGGAGTGCCAGCCTTGTGAAGCATCAGCTTGGCCAGCAGGATGATTAGCAAAGGTGAAGGGGAAGACAGGAAAGGTAGGCAGAGAGAAGCTGTGTACTCCATGTTGAGGCAGGGCTGGGATCACTTGGACTTGCCTCTCAGGGGTGCAAGACACAAGCATACAAATATACATACATGCAAGCTGCTATGGTTTCAGTGTGCTCCCCCATCCAGATTTCAGAAATACCCAGTGTGTTGGAAACTTATTCCCCAAATTTATATATTGTTGGCATTTGGGGGAGGGATCTTTGGGAGATAATAAGGATTAGATAGTTCCACCATGATGGGACTAGCGGCTTTACAAGAAGAGGAAGAAAGACTTGAACTGGCATATTGCTCTGTCTCTCCATCTGATGCCTCCCCCCCGTCATGATGCATCAAAAAAGCCTTCATTGGATGCTGGTGCCATGCTCTGCTCTTGGACTTCCTGGCCTCTAGAACCATGAGATAACTAAAACTGTATTCTTATAAATTACCCCAGTCTGTGGTGTTTGGTTATAGCCACAGAAAATGAACTAAGACACATACACATGCATATGTCTCACGTACACACACCACCCACACATGTACAAACAAAACACACACATGCACACATACACACACCACACATATACACACATGACATACACATACCACACACATTCACACTGCACTGTGCATAGACATACACACACCACACACATACATACACATGCACCCCTACACACAAATGTACACATGATATGCAGTTCAATGATTTCTTCAACTTGGACATATACTGAACTCTAATGAAATAGCTTTAGTATGGGAATAAAGGATACGAACTTCCCAGTTAATGCCTTTGTATTAAAAAAAAAAAAAGTCTTTTTTACTAGTCTTTTTTATATATTGCACAAGCAGCTTTATGCTAGCAATAAAGAAAATGAGAAACAGTTGCCCAGAATCCCTCTAGTCTAGCCTAACACTTTAATTCTTCCATGTCTCTTTGCATCCCTTAGTATGAAGACGTATTTTTGCAAAGCTCAAATCCTGTCTTCTTTAGTCTTTTCCCTTGTCACAACATTATATTTTTAGAGTTATCAGCCATAATTTATTCCATTCAGTGAAGATAATTTACTTGGTTGTGTAATATCTCTACTGATGTATCATTTTAGTTGTTTGCAAATTTTTGCCACCATACGTAACAGTACAGAGCACATTTTCTTGAAGACAGGTTCTACAGTTTTGGAGTAGCTAGGTGGCTAGCTGGACAGGTGAGTAGGTGGGTGAGAGAGGTTGAGATAAAGCTGCGTAGCTCATCCCCCTCTGCCCCAGAGAGAGCCTTCCTTTGGTCACTAAGATATTAGACTTCTGCAATAATTTTTTTTCAATGAAGAGTGACATTGCCAAGTACATGTTTGAAACTCAGAGATCAGGATAATTCCTAAGAACATTCCTGTCTGGCTCCCATTGTTCATTAATGTATATTTTAATTCATTAATGGACATTTTCATTTAATTAATCATTCAGTCAGCACTTTTTGAAGAGGGTAGGTTAAAATATGAACAGGTAGTCACTGCTTTATTGGGCCACAATTTAGTAGGAGAAAGGGACACTCTAATAATTATCATGATGGTAAAAATTCATGATTATTGAGGTTTTACTAGTCACCAGTACATTATCTTGTTAATTTACACTAGAGGCTTCACAGATGCTACCTGTGATATGCCCATTTTACACATAAGAAGATTGAGGGAGTAAGGAATCAAAGGTCTCACAGAGAAGAAGTGCCATGTTGAGCTCTCTACTGCCATGCAACCCTGCATGTCCTTAAGAGGTGATTTTCCAAGCCACGTGACAACTATGTACTATGCAGTACAAACCACAGGCAATGTGAGCCCCAAAGGGAGGCAGGAGAGTCAGGGAGGCCCAGAGAGGGTAAGTGACTGCAGTAAAGTTCCCTTCTTTAGGAGGGACAGAGCTGAGGATGGACTCCAGAGTTCCTGCTGCATCAGCAAGAAGAGAGGCCCTGGCTCCTGTGCCCTCCAGCAGAGTTGGGGTGGGGAGTACCGCAGAGATTCCTGAGACATTCAGTGCTTTCCAGGGCAACAACAGCAGAAGTGACAAGAAGGAAAAATTCCCCTGGCAAAAGACAATGGAAAGGCAGGATTTTCAGCACAGAAAATCCTCTTGGGCTCTTTGAAAAACTGGGTCAGCTCCCAGACACAAACACCCTCTTTGCCTGGACTTCTCTACCTGGAACCACATTTCCCACACCATAGACGTTATTACTGCCCCCCAGGGGACTGAAAGGTCTGACAAAGCTGCCCAAAGTTAATGGCCAAAATGATGCAAAATATCAAGGAAATGAGAGCCAGAGAAAATGTCCCTCATTCTGTGCCACTCTCCTTCTGCACCCTCCATTCTTCATCCACTAGGGCTGAAGTTTTGAGACACAAAAACCCCATGGAAACTTCTGGAAATGATGAAAGGGGCTGTGCTTGAAAGGAGATGAAAGCAGGCAAGGCAGGCCAGCTTTGGCTCATTTTCCTGGTTTTCTTGTTGCTATAGACTTCTGTAAAGACATCATCTGGGGGACAGGAAAGAGCCCAGGATGCACTTACCAACTCAGAGTGTGACCTTGGGTGTGTCACTCCCCCTCACTGGTGCTTAATCTCTCCTCAGGGATCCTGAGAAGGCATCAGCCCAGGTGTAACAGTCAGGACCATTCAGAGAACCCACCCAATAAGAGCTGCTCTGTACCTGACCTGTAGATATGTGTCTCTGAACTGTACATACACACACACACACACACACACACACACACACACACACATCTTAAAGATATTTACCACATGTATATCTTTATATAACTGTCATCCATCTATAACCATATCTATACAGAGACATAGATATCTTTATATGTCTGTATATGTGACATATTTTATGTATGTGTATATATTACACACACTTAAATATACTTGTGTGTTTATACATATTCATGTGCATATTTTTATATTATGTGTTTTAATATATATATCTACCCGTATATAGCCTGCCACACAGACACTCACCTGTGAATGAATCTATAAATATGAGTGACAATGACGACCTTAATGATAATATGACAAAGTGCACACACCCACAGATGCAGCTCCACCCACTTTGGATAGTAAAAAGGATAAAAACGTGGTGATCAAATGTGAGTTCTCATCCCAAGACTGTCACTTAAATAGCAAGTAGCTTAACCTACTTGAGTCTGATTTATCCCAGAGACCTAGATGGTATTCAGCCCAAGACACAAGAGACAGTCAAGTTCTGCCTTTGCTGGCTGTCATGTCCCATGAGGGAAATTTCAGCTCAGAGAACAGGCAAGCAAAGGAGCTTTTATGACCAGCGGGGACCCTGACTCCAAAACCTGATGAAGAGGATGAGTGTACCTTTCCATCCCCAGAGAATTCCTTTTCCTGAGCTATGCTGGCTTGACAAGCCTGGAACTGAGGTGGCTTGCTCTGTGCCCATACCCCACCCGCTGGCAGCTATGTCTGGACTCACCTCTCTGCCTCCCCTGCCCTGCCCTCAGCTCCCTTTCCTGCTTCCCGCTGCCTCTCAGCTTCCAAAGACATTACCCCCACCCTTCATGTAATAGTTACTTGCTTTTCCTTTCTCATTTTTCTTTCTGCCTTGCTCTACCTGGTATATACTTTACTTTGAGTACAGCGATTTTTGTTGTTGTTGTTTTTTAAGACAGATTCTCACTATGTCACCCTCAGTAAAGTGCTGTGGCATCACAGCTCACAGCAACCTCAAACTCTTGGGAGTAAGCAATTCTCTTGCCTCAGCCTCCAAAGTAGTTGGGACTATAGGTGCCTGCCACAATGCCCGGCTATTTTTTGTTTGTAGTTGTCATTGTTGTTTGGCACGCCTGGGCTGGATTCGAACCCGCCAGCACCAGTGTATGCGGCTGGCACCCTAGCCGCTGAGCTACAAGCGCCAGGCCAGAGGTTAAGATTTTGACTCTTAATGTCATGTCCTCCACTTTGTATTTAGTGTTCTCATTTTTATGCCCCAGTAAATGGGTTGATTGGATGGTACATAGTATAGCCCATGAGTTGGACACTGTGCTAGGTCCATTTCAGCTTCCAAGAACTTGCCGCCTGGCCTCATGATTCCATGCCCACACTTACTCCAATATTCTTTGTAATTGAATGTTTAGGTTTCATTCCGATTTCCCCTTTTGGAAATATTCTAGGATTAATATCTTTGGGCTCAAGAGCCTTCACAGTTTGGGGATCCTCCACTTCTTCAATGTTCTATGGAACACCTCTACACTGTTAGGTGGTTTGTTTTCAACTGGGCAACATTCCTGCCCTTCTGTTCCTTTCTCTGCTGCATCATTATTCCCAGAGTCTTCCTTCAATATAGTTTCTGTTTTGATCCTACAAACGAGAGGCCCTTGCTTGAGGTAAGGAAGAGAAAAGAGAGGAAGTCATCATTATTCAAAGGAATCTGGGGTCAGGCAGCTGGGATCCTTGGTACCAAATGCCCTTCACTTCTGGGCGTCCACTGGAGTCTTCCTGCTCCAAGGTGTGGGCGGCTGGAATCACTGAGGGTGTCTTTGCTGTGAAACACTCACATCCCTCACTGGGACTCACCCCCCCAGTGAGGTATGGCCTCACCCAAGGTTATATCCTCACTACGGGAATGGCAAACCACCAGGGATGGTCAATGCCTGGGTGCAAAATTCCAGCTCTTTCTCCAGTTTCAGAGAACACTGAAGAACCATCTCAGCTCCAGAGCTCCACTGGCTGGAGCATCACAGCAACCACACTTGAATCGACTTCTGCCCAGACTGCCTTCCTCTGTTCTTTACAGGTCCTTCCCTGAGAGCACTCTCAGTAAACTTCTCTACACAACCATCTTCTCAGAGCTATTTCTGGGGAACCCCCTCTAAAATACTGATCTCTGCTGCCCAAGCTCTTACAATGATTGTATAAGCCATGTGATTTTAGAGTTTATTTGCTGTGGCAACCGCACTAATTATCTTGACTAAATCAGACATTGAGACTATAAGGGAAGTTCTGCCATGCAATAAACCTAAAACACATGACAGTTGCTTTGTTGTAGGGTGACAGGTATTGAGGAAAAGTATAACTTAGGTTGACAATATGTCAATTCATGTTGTCATAAAATATGACACTACGTAGAGGGAAGCCTGCCTATGGCTATTGGGAGGCAGACCACACACGTACTGCATTGACAGCTCTCAGGCAGGGTGTGGAAAATGTATCTTTCAGGGTGTGTGCTGGTTGCTACTGGCTGCATTTGATAAGGTATTATAAGAAAAGATGAGCTCAGAGCAAAATTGGGGGGATAGAGTCCAGAAATGTGGAGATTGCAGGGATAAAAAGCCAACTGCTGGCGGTGCCTGTGGCTTAAAGGGGTAGGGCACCAGCCCCATATGCCAGAGGTGGAGGGTTCAAATGCAGTCACCGGCCAAAAACTGCAAAAAAAAAAAAAAAGAAAGAAAGAAAGAAAAGAAAAAGAAAAGCCAACTGCGTCTACACCCCACACAGGAAGACATAGGATCAAGCAGACATTAAGGTACAAAGCCCAGCCAAACTTCCCTGCAAAGATCAAGTTCACAGTAAAGATCAGAATAAGGGTGTGGATTTCCTACCTACTATCCTGGATAATGTTGATAGAGCCTCCATTCAATTGCATAGGGCATAAGGCATAGGACAAAGGAGCAAAGAAAGAATGAAGGTTGGGAAATAGTTTCAAAATAAATTTTGGGTGCAGTTACTCGGCCAGCAGCAAATAAATCAGAAGTAACAGGCATATGTTGGAGATATTGTGGGTTCAGTTTCAGAGGGTTTCAGTAAGGCGAATAGCACAATAAAGTGAGTCACATGAATTTTTAAATTTCCTAGTGAATAGAAGAGTTATGCTTATATATAGTCTATTAAGTATGCAACAGCATATGTCTAAAAGATATGCATATCATATTTTTAAAAACTGTATTATGAAAAATGCTAGTAATCATCTGAGCTTTCAGTGAGTCATGATCTGTTTTGCTGGTGAAGAGTCCTGCCTTGATGTTAATAGCTGCTGACTAATCAGGGTGCTGGTTGCTAAAGGTTGGGGTGGCTATGGCAATGTATTAAGATAAGACCAAAATGAAGTTTACCACGTTGATTAAACTCTTTCATGAAATATTTCTCTGTGGTAGTCAATATCTGTTTGATAGTAGATAAGGTTCTTCTCCCAAAGGAAGAATCATGGCACAATAAGTCAACAAAAAATGTCATTACGTACCTTGCATCTCTAAAAGGGTCTTTAAGTACAATCACATATATAAAACCACTCTGGAGTGGCATCAGTGATCAGACTTTGGGTCTACCAAAGGCTAATGGAAATGTTTTTGGAGCCTCTGTCTGAGCCTGTCCAGGAACAGGAAGCTCATTACTCCTTAAGACAGACGATGCTCCAGGCTCAGTGCCCATACGTAGCTCAGGGGTAGGGCACTGACCACATACACCGGAGCTGGTGGGTTTGAACCCGGCCAGAGCCTGCTAAACAACGACAATAAAAAAAAAAAAAAAAAAAAAAAAAAAAAAATAGCTGGGTGTTGTGGCAGGCACCTTTAGTCCCAGCTACTTGGAGGCTGAGGAAACAGAATAGCTAAGCCAAAGAGTTTGAGGTTGCAAGGGTGACATAGTGAGACTCTGTCTCCAAAAAAAAAAAAAAGGACAGGTGTTGGTCCCGAATGCAATTCAAACTCCTCTTCACAGGGCTATTTATCTATTTATTTATTTGAGACAGAGTCTCACTATGTCGGCCTCACAATGGTGTCACAGCTCACAGCAACCTCAAACTCTTGGGCTTAAGTGATTCTCATGCCTCAGCCTCCCAAGTAGCTGGGACTACAGGTGCCCAGCTATTTTTTGTTGCAGTGGTCATTGTTTAGCTGGCCGGGGCAGGGTTCAAACCCTCCAGCCTTGGTGTATGTGGCTGGCGCCTTAACCACTGTGCTATGGGCATCAAGCCACACAGGGCCCTTTAGAAGCAGTCTCTAGGGGTCCTCAAACTATGGCCCGCGGGCCACATGAGGCAGTGTGATTGTATTTGTTCTCATTTTGTTTTTTTACTTTAAAATAAGATATGTGCAGTGGGCATAGGAATTTGTTCATAGTTCTTTTTTTAAAAAAACTATAGTCTGGCCCTCCAACAGTCTGAGGGACAGTGAACTGGCCCCCTGTTTAAAAAATTGAGGACCCACAGAAACATGCCTCACCCCCCACCCGTGAACCTTACTCAGGAACTTGGTAGTGTCTAGCTCTGCCAATTGTAGAATTCACTGTGCTGAGAGAAAGCAACCATTTATTTAACCAGGGCAACTTAGCCTATTGGCAGACACACATTTCTTATGCACCAGAGCCCTCTGCTGGCTAAATATAAATCTTGACAGTACTGCAGAAGGACCTTCTAATACTGTTTTAATTTGTTAAAGCCCTTTTTTGTTCATGTATTCACTGACTTTCCCCCTGTATTTTGCGACTTGCTTAGTCAAATGCTTTGCTCCTCTTTCCACTAACTAACTGTGGTTTCCCTTTAAACTGGGATTTTGGATAACAATCAACCTACAGAGGTTACTGGGGAGCAAATTATAAGTTGAAGGCTTGGTCTTCTTCCATATTCATAATTATAAACCTTTCTGAGTATATTCTTAGCACTCTAATTTATTCTTACCCTCCATTCTAACCAGTTATATTTCATTTTTATTTCATTTTGTTCCTTTCTCTTAAAAGCCTGAAGGTAACATCTTTGATAAATACTGGCTGTCATCTGCTGAAATGATAGTCAAGTTCTTGTGAGAGAAATTTATCTTCTCACCAAAAAGCATTCAGTTTCACTTTTAGATGTTCCAAAATCTAGATATTGATTTCTGAATCTTTTGTATCCCCAGAAGTGTACATGTGTAAGTCTTTTTAAAAAGCCATATATTTTTAAAGATCACTCCAAGGAAAAGTCTTCATGTTATCAAGACATGAGCCTTTTCTTTACAATAAACATAAATTTCACATGTTGGTGAAGTGAAAGTGTTTGGAGAAATACTACTGCTAAAATGGCCTCAATAGGCTGAAACTTTGAAAACCACCTCCAAGTAAAAAGAATAGATGATTTATGATAGAAATAATGAAGCTTCCTATTTTCACATCCATTTAATTCAACATCACAAGTAACTATTGAATGTCTACCTTCTGGAAGTCACTGAGCTAAGCTTGAGTAATTTGTGTCCATCTTCCTCTACATAGCATGAAGGTCCTTGCTCCTTCTATCCTCCCCAGCCACATACACCAAGGCCTTTACAGGGCAGCCACACAGCACCCTGGGTGGCCCCAGAATGTGTCTCCCAGCTCCCATCCTCTGTGTTAGTTGATAGGAGTCCCTCTATCATCCCCCCATCTCTATACCAGGAACTGCTGCTCAGATTCTCAATCTGCAGCTCAAACCTTCTTAGGCGTCGCTGTTTGCTTGCCCTCTGCCCCCAGCAAAGGTTCCCCTGCCTTCTCTAAGTATCTATAATATTTTGTCCACCACTAGCCATGGTCTTTGACATCTTGTTCTTTCCCATACCTACGAGGCCATGCAGGGGGGAGTTGTGCCTTCTAGTTGTGCTGTGTGCAGCCTGTAGACACCATAACACATGTGTGAATGGACGAATGGATTGAAATGGAAAGCAATTTGTAGTTTATGATATATTTTCAGATGTGAAGCAATTTAATCATCATAGCAGCTCTGTAGGCTTGATACTATTATATTTCATATACCCCATTATTTGCTGGAAAAGGGAGAGATGGGAAGAGAGAGAGGAAGAGAAAGAGAGAGAATGAATTAAGTAGGTCCCTGCCCTCAGGAGGTTTACAAGAGACACGGCAAACACTGTAAAAACTTAAATAAAATACTACAAAATCAAATGTGGGGTCAAGAGGCAAAAGAGATGACTTCAAATTTAAGTGGCAAATGAGAAAAATCCCAGCAATAACTTGAACACACCACACAGGGGCAGAAGAAGCTCATTAGAATTAGGATTGAATTTTCCTTACCGAGTATGTGCCTGCTCACAATTCTACATTGGGTGGAAACACAGAAGGAAATAAGGGTCCTTACATTTATTGAGTGCCTTCTGTATACCAGAAAGTTCACATGGCATGAGTCACCCAATCTTCTATCACAATTAAACCTGTAAGGGATTCTTACCTGTCTTCACCCATCTTTTCTTCTCAACTCCTCCCCATCTCCCCTTTCCCTCACCATTATTTGACTCGCCCAAGGTCACACACATGACCAGCAATAGAGATTACCTGTGGCATATGTCACCAGACACTGGTAAGAAAAAGTCAGCTAAAACATTTAACAAACTACTAAAGGACAAATACAGGCAGGTGAAAGGATGTAGAACAACTGAAGATCCCAGGATAAAGAAATTTGCACTTATTAGTAAGCTGTTCTGCAAGGAATTGATGGGGGTGAAGATGGAGGCACAGCACGAATCCTTAGAGGCGTCCCTGGTGAGTGCAGACCCAGGAGAAAGGCAGAATAGCCACTGTAAGAAAAGCATAACCCCACCCCCAATGCCTCTATGTCTACTGCAGAACAAATGCCTTAAACCACTGAGAATGGGTAATGTACACTCTGGGGAACTAGTGAAAACCCACTCTAGCTGGGAGAAGGGGACAGAAAAATACCCTTTACCTTTGAGAAAGGGGCAAGGTCACTGTCTAATGACCAGACCCACGGTTGATTGTGGGCAGGATCACTGTGAAGGCCCCATCTCCAAGACCCAGAGATACAGCTCTTGCCTAAAACTGAAGCTTAGTTGTAACAAAAGAGAATGCCCCACTCTCTCCCTCGCCAGAGGCAGGATGACTTCATGACAGAGTCTATGCCCAGAAGAGTCCTGCATTTGGCTTAGGACTCTTTGCCATCTTGAATTTTTTTGTAATTTTTGAGCAGGGTGTTCCTACAGTTTCATTTTTCACCTGCAAATTATGTAGCACATCCTGCCAGTAAGCTGCAAAAGAGTTGAATTATAGACCAGTAGTCTACAGCTGGGAGAGAGGCAAGGGCATGGAGACATTCTCTCTTTCCCCGTCTCTCAGACATGGCACAACAAACCTGAAATCAAAGATGGAGCAGATATTGATAAAAAAAAAAAAAAAAAAAAAAAAAAAAAACTCTGCAAAAGCAGTAGATAAATATAAATTCATTGGTAAATTCTACCAGATATTCAAGGAAGAAATTATATCAATTATATACAAACTCTTTCAGAATATAGATGAGGAAAGATTTCCCAGATCATTTTCTGAGGCTAGCATTACCTAGATATCAGACTAAGAAGAGAAATTGAAACAAAACAAAAACAACAAAAATTTAAGAAAAAAACTAGAGATGAATATCATTCATGAGTAGAAATACAAAATTTCTCAGCAAAATACTAGCAAATTGTGCATGCATATTTTTCTTATATGTAAGATGATACATTATAAGAGGGGTTTATTGTAGGAAATTCAGGCTATTTCAACATTCAAAAATCAATCAAGGTAATTAATCACATCAAAAGACTAAAAATGAAGAAACATAGGATTGCCCCAATACATGCAGTCAATAAAATTAAACTATTAATCTATTCTATTTTGAATAGAAGGGAACATCCTTAACATGAAAAAGTTTCTCTACCAAAAAGAAAAAAGCCACAAGCTAATAATATACTTCATGATAGGGTACTGAATTTTTTTCCCCAAAAATTAGGAACAAGGCTAGGATGTTCCCTTTCACCGTGCTTATCCATACTGCAGAGTTTACCTTACTTAATAAGGCAAGAAAAAGTAATAAAAGGCAGAAAAGGGAAGACATAAAACTGTCTCTATTTGCAGACAATGTGAATTACTATGTAGAAAATATCCAAAAATATTCAAAAAAGAGCTATTAGATCTAGTAATTTCACAAGGTCACAAGATTTAAAGATTAACAGTTTAAAAACCAATCATATTTCTTTATACTATCAATAAGTAATCAGAATTTGAAATAAAAATAATAGTACCATTTCAAATAGTACCAAAAATATAAAATACTTAGGTAAAAATCTTACAAAATATGTATAATATCAGTATGCTTATATCTTTAAAATACTAATGAAAGCAATGAAAAAATACCTAAGTAAAAGAAGAGGCAGACAATGTTCATGAAATTGGAAGACAGCATTATTAAGATGTCAATTCTTACCACACTGATCTGCAACATTAGTGCAATTCCAATCAAAATCTCCACAGGGTTTTGTTTGTGGAAATTGGCAAAGTGATTCTAAATCTTGTGTGAAAAATTAAAGAAAAAAAAAAAAAAACTGGAATGGCAAAACAAATGTGGCTCAAGGAGTAGGGCGCCAGCCCCATATACCAGAGGTGGCAGGTTCAAGCCTGGCCCCAGCCAAAACTGCACATAAAATAAAAAATAAATAAATAAAAATTAAAAAAAAAAAAAGAAAAGAAAAAGAGTAAAATTGGAGGGCTCACAGATTTCCAAATGTGATCTGAATCTGAATATGATCGCCTCGATACATGCATACAGATGATACCTAACTGAATCTGATCAAATCAGATTCCCAAATTTACTATAAAGCTGATTGTCAAGATAGTCTGTTATTAAAGAAAGGGTTCACATACAGTTTAATGGAGCAGGCTAGAATAGACCGATATGTATGTGGCCATTTCGTTTTTTATTAAGTTCCAGAGGCAACTTAATATGGGTAAATGATAAGAGTTTTTTTTTCAACAAATTATTATATAATTAGACTATTGGATATCTCAATGCAGATAATGTGAACATCAAGGCATACCTCACACACTATATAAATATTAACTCAAAATATATTTCAGTCCTGAATGCACAACCTAAAACCACGATACTTCCAGAAAAAAATGTAGGGGAAAATCTTTATGGCCTTAGATTAGGTGAAGTTTTCTAAATACAATACCAAACCATGATCCACAAGAGAAAAACGTCATAAATAGGGCCTTATCAAAAGGTTTACAAAGTTAAAAATATATGTACTATATGATATAACAATCCCAATTTATCCAAGTTAAAGTAAAACTATATTTCCACAAAAACTATACATGAGCAATTTATCAGAAATGATGCAGTAAGGACCTTACATAATAAATTTCCACATCACCTTCAATAATGGAACAAATAGATTAAAAAAAAAAATTGAGGAAATAGAGACTTGAGCAATGCCATAAGGAAAGTATGCCTGTCACTGAGGAAGAAAACCTCTGTAGAACATTTCACTCAATAGCAAAACACAGTTTCTTAAATGTACATGGAACATTCTAGAGGATAGATCATAAGTCAGGTCATAAAACAATTCTCAACAAATTTAATAGGATTGAAATTATACAGTGTATTTCTTTTTTATTAAATCATAGCTGTGTACATTAATGCAATCATGGAGTACAATGTGCTGGTTTTATATACTTGGAAGCATGCCTGAGAATAGAGTTTCTTGTAATATTTATTAAGTATTTTTTGAATTTCTGAGGAGTCTATTGTTATTTTGTCTTTAGTATTTCTGATTGATGAAATTAGAGATTTTACTCTTTTTTTTCCAGGTTAGGTTAGCCAAAGGTTTATCTATTTTATTGACCTTTTCCAAAAACCAACTTTTTGATTTATTGATCTGTTGTGTATTCCTTTTGTTTTCATTTTCATTTAATTCTTCTCTAATTTTGGTTATTTCTTTTCTTCTACTGGGTTTGGGATTGGAATGTTCTTCCTTTTCCAGTTGATTGAGATGTCCCATTAAGTTGTTAACTTCCTCTCTTTCTGTTCTCTTTAGGAAGGAAATTTCCCTCTTAGGACTTCCTTTGCCGTATCCCAGAGGTTCTGATAATTCATGTCTTCATTATCATTTTGTTCCAAAAATTGGGTAACTTCCTTCTTAATCTTGTCTATGACCCATCTATCATTCAGCATAAGGTTATTTAGTTTCCATGTTTTTGTATGAGTATGCAGATTCCTGTTGTTACTGAGTTCAACTTTTATTTCATGATTGTCTGAGAAGATGCAAGGAATAATTTCTATTCTTTTAAATTTGCTGAGGTTAGACTTGTGACCTAAGATGTGGTCAATTTCGGAGTATGTTCCATGGGCTGATGAGAAGAATGTGTATTCAGTTTTGTTAGGATGAAATGTTCTGTAGATGTCTGTTAAATCCAATTGTTGAATGGTTAGGTTTACGTCTAAAATTTCTTCGCTTAATTTCTTATTGGAGAATCTATCCAACACTGCCAAGGAAGTGTTAAAATCTCCAACAATTATGGTACTAGAGGAAATGAAGTTGCCTATGTCTGTTAGAGTCTCTGTTATGAATGGAGGTGCATTCTGGTTCGGTGCATAAATGTTAATAATTAAAATCTCATCATGTTGAGTGTTACCCTTAACAAATATCTTTCCTTACTTGTGTTGGTTTAAAGCCTATTGTATCTGTGAATAAAATTAAAACACCTGCTTTTTTCTGATTTTTATTTGCCTGAAATATAAATGACTATCCCTTCACCCTGAGTCTATATTTATCTTTTAAGGTAAGATGAGATTCTTGTACGCAGTAGGTATCTGGCTTGAGTTTTTGTATCCAGTCAGCCAACCTGTGCCTCTTTAGAGGACAATGTAAGCCATTCACATTAACTGTGGATATTGATAAGCCTGGTATAATTTTGAGTATTGAGTTTTTTGAAGGTCCAGGGGACATTTTTAATACTTTTGCCACTGTGGAAGTTGGAATTTGGCCAAAAGTTTCTGAGTGGGAGATTAAAGATGGTGGCCGAGTAACAGCTTTCCTGCAACTGGGCATGGTGAGTCTGGGAAGACAAGACTCCAGGCATCTCTGGCTGGTGGTATCTGCCTACAATCATCCCTTTGAGGATACAGCGAGCCAGCAAGGAACTTCTAGACCCCAAGAGGAAGACAAAAACAGTGGAAAACTGGCAAGTGGTTGCGTGTGTTCGATCAACCTAATCACGCTGGCAACCATAAGTACAAGCACCAGTGAGACTGCAAACTGAAAAGGCCTTACCTGTGAAATGTTTTGGTGTTCTTGGAATTGGCAATCAGTTGAACTGCCTTGGGGACAGCCTGAGCAAGAGTGTGGAGAACTTTGGGCATTGTCTGGGGCCCCAGAAAAAGCCACTGAGCTGGGCGCAGAAAGCCATTGTGAAAGAACTGCCCCCAGCAAGCTCCCCCCTCAGGGTCCCAGAGCAAGGATCGGGCGGGACAAAGTAACCTAGTGACTGAGCAGCCTAAAAGCGGGAACTGAGCTGCCTTACAGCCTTAATCCTTAGGGGCAGAGTGAGGTGGTTTTGGCACACTGGAGCCTTAGGCTGTTGCGCTGGGTAGAGTGCCATGATGTCACAGCTCATAGCAATCTCAAACTCCTGGTCTTGGTGCCACCCAGACCACCATAAGAGCTGTGCAGAGACCCCTGAATGGTGACCTGCACCCACCAGGCCTCCGCATTCCCTGACCAAGAACTTCAGGAGACACGCAACACTGCATCCTCCAACCTGTGTCCTCCCAGCATCCACACTAGCACATTCATCTGGCCAGGGACTCTGATAGCTGCATGCCCTCTGGAGCCCTCCCTGCCTCTGTGCAGAGCCCTTCTCAAGAGACTGCTGGAGCCTTGGGTTATCTGTGCCAAAGTCACTGGTCACCAGGCACTCCCAGAACCATGCACAGTACATCCAGCCCTGTTGCTGTATCCGGATGTGTCACACACCGGAGCTGCTTCTACAACCAGAACTCTGTAGCTGGAGCAGCCCCAGAGGAATTACACAGGATTACACCCTACAAAGATCCAGCAACAATAGAGTGATCCCGCTGGGGTCTAATCTTGGAGAGACACCTGCCCAACTCTGAGGATGGCCAGAGGAAATGGTGAAAAACAATCATGAGGCAAACTCAGCAGAAAAACTCTGGCAATATCAATAATCAGAGTAGATCAACTCCCCCAAGGATCAATGGGGCAGACACAGCACAAGACCCCATGCACAAACAAATAGCTGAGATGTCAGAAATTGAATTCAGGATCTGGATAGCAAATAAGATTCCTAGAATTCCAAATTAGAATTCCAAAAGTTATCTCAAGAATTCAATGGATTCAAAGACCAAATGACGAAAGATTTTGACACATTGAGACAAGAAGTTGCATCCCTCAAAGATCTGAGAAACACACTAGAATCCCTCAGTAACAGAATGGAGCAAGCAGAAGAAAGGATTTCTGACATTGAAGGCAAAGTTTTCGAACGCTCCCAAACCCTCAAAGAGGAAGAGAAGTGGAGAGCAAAAACAGACCACTCTCTCAGAGAGCTCTGGGATAATTTGAAGAAAACCAATATTTGTCTTATAGGGATCCCCGAAAGTGATGAAGTGCCTTCACAAAACACAGAGTCTCTTCCCATGAGATTATGAAGGAGAACTTACCAAACATGACAAGAGACTTCGAAATCCAGATAGCAAACAGTTTCAGAACTCCAGCACGACTCAACCCGATAAAGACATCCCTCAGACACATCATAATCAATTTCACTAAAGTTAATATGAAGGAGAAAATTCTGAAAGCCACCAGATGAAAGAAAACTAATACCAACAAGGGGAAGAATATTAGAATAACTGCAGATCTCTCTGCTGAAACCTTTCAAGCTAGAAGAGGATGGTCATTGACTTTTAATCTCCTAAAACAAAATAACTTTCAACCCAGGATCCTGTACCCAGCTAGACTGAGCTTCATCTCTG
>CAUYPK010052484.1:0-12727 GCA_963574355.1 Loris lydekkerianus | reverse complement strand
AAAGCTTTGTCTTCAATGTCAGAAATCCTTTCTTCTGCTTGCTCCATTCTGTTACTGAGGGATTCTACTGTGTTTCTAAGATCTTTGAGGGATGCAACTTCTTGTCCCAATGTGTCAAAATCTTTGGTCATTTGCTCTTTGAAGCCTTTGAATTCTTGAGATAACTTTTGGAATTCTAATTCGATCTTGTTTGCTATCCAGATCCTGAATTCAATTTCTGACATCTCAGCTACTTGTTTGTGCATGGGGTCTTTTGTTGTTTCTGCCCCATTGATACTTGGGGGAGTAGATCTACTCTGATTATTCATATTACCAGAGTTTTTCTGTTGATTTTGCCTCATGATTGTTTTTCACCGTTGCTTCTGGCTGTCCTCAGAGTTGGGGAGTTGTCTCTCCAAGATTAGACCCCAGCAGGATCACTCTATTGTTACTGGATCTTAGAAGGGAGTGGCCCTGTGTAGTTCCTCTGGGGCTGTTCTAGCTAGGGAGTTCTCGTTGTGGAAGCAGCTCTGGTGTGTGACACACCCGGCTTCAGCAACAGGGCTGGGGGTGGTGCGCATGGTTCTGGGAGTGCTTGGAGCCCAGAGACTTTGGCACAGTGAGCCCAAAGCTCCAGAAGTCTCTGTCCAGGAGAACGGCTCTGTACAGAGGCAGGGAGGGCTACAGAGGGCACACAGCTACCTGAGTCCCTGGGCAGATGAACAGGCTAGTGTGGAGGATGTGAGGACAAAGGAGGGAGGATGCATTGTTGTGTGGCTCCTGCAGTTCCTAGTCAGGGAATGTGGTGGCCCGATGGGTGCAGGTCACCGTTGGGGTCACTGCACAGCTCTTATGGAGGTCTGTGCCACGCCGTGGAGTTTGAGGTTGCTATGAGCTGTGACGTCAGGGCACTCTACCCAGGGCAACAGCCCAAGGCTCCAATGTGCCAAAACTGTCTCACTCTGCCCCTAAGGATTAAGGCTGTAAGGCAGCTCACTCCTGGCCTTTAGGCTGCTCAGTCACTAGTTTACTTTGTCCTGCCCATTCCTTGCTCTGGCACCCCGAGGGCAGAGCTTGCCGGAGCAGTTCTTTCACAATGGCTTACTTTGCCTAGCTCAGTGGCTCATTGTGGGGTCCCTGACAATGCCCAGCGTTCTCCACACTCATGCTCAAGCTCTCTCCAAGGCAGCTCAACTGAGTGCCAAGGCCAAGAACACCAAAACAATTCACAGGTAAGGCCTTTCTGGTTTGCAGTCTCACTGCTGCTTGTACTCATGGTTGCCGGTGTGATTAGGTCTATCAAACACATGCAGCCACTTGCCAGTTTTCCACTGTTTTTGTCCTCCTTCTGGGGTCCAGAAGTCCCTTGCTGGCTCCCTGTATCCTCAAAGGGATGATTATTGGCAGAGCCCACCATCCAGAGATGCCTGGAGTCTTGTCTCCCCAGACTCGCTGTACCCAGTTACAGGGAAGCTGTTACTCGGCTGCCATCTTTAATCCGAGCTCCAGGGCCACCGTTTCCTACTCTAGTTCTATTGTGAAATTCCCAGTACAGTTTTTCCAAGACCTTGAAATTGTCCTAAGGCAAATGGACACAACTATAGTTACTTCTGCAATACCACAGTATCTATGGGTTCTGGCTAGGGATTGGTTGTATTTCAGATATTTTCTGATCCATATTGAAACCAAATCCTTGTATGCAGAATGTAACAGTTTGGATTCCATAAGAAGCAATGCTCATGCCTTTTCCAAGATGAAACAAGATGCCCCTTTCTCTTTATTCCATGTTTCAGGGGATGATTATAAGACTACCAAGGTGGTTGGTATTCACATGTTATCTCTTATCTCTTTCTCCAAGAATGTCAAATACTCAGTCTATTAAACAAAGACTACATAGATTCTCAGCCCTGCATTCCATAACACAGACATGTAGTAGGGAATAGGGTCAGGCACCTGAGAGAAGACTATAGTATCCATCCTCCAAAACACTGATTTAAGCAGCAATTATTCCCTTTTATTCATAGACATTCATCAAATTCATAATCATGCCTGATCATGGAAATAGGACAATGAACATTTATAATCATTTGTTTATTCATCAATTCAGTCATTAAATGAATATATTATAAGAGCTTATGTTCCATGTTATGGGCTTTGGGGGCATTTAAAAAATGCAGTTTTATGGGGAAAGGATATCCTACTCAATAAATGGTGCTGGGAAAACTGGATAGCCATATACAGAAGAATGAAACTGGATCCTTATCTCTCATCATATATAAAAATTAATTCAAGATGGATTAAAGATTTAAATGTAATACTGGAAACCATAAAAGTTCTAGATGAAAACCTAGCAAAAATTCTCTTGGACATTAGCCTAGGCAAAGAATTTATGACTAAGATCTCAATAGCAAATGCAACAAAAACAATAATAAATGAATAGGACTTAATTAAACTAAAAAGCTTCTGCATAACAGAAGAAAATAATAAACAGGATGAATAGACAACCTACAGAAAGGAAAAAAATATTTGTAAACTATGAATTTGACAAAGGACTAATATCCAGAACCAACAAGAAACTCAAACAATTCAGCAAGAAAACAACAACAACAAAAAATAACCCCATTAAAAATGGGAAAATGATGTGAACCAGCATTTCTTTCTTTTTTTTTTTTTTTTTTTAATTGCAGTTTGTCCAGGGTCGGGTTCAAACCTGCCACCCTTGGTATATGGGGCTGGCGCTCTACCCATTGAGCCACAAGCGCCACCCCATGAACAGGCATTTCAAAAGAATATATATAAATAGTCAAGAAACATATGAAGAAATACTCAACATCACTCATCATCACATAAATGAGAATTAAAATTGTGGTGAGATACCATCTTCCTTCAATCAGAATGGCCATTATTAAAAAGTAAAAAGCAATGGATGTTGGTATGTACATGGTAGAAGGAGAACACATAGGACAGTATGGAGGTTTCTCAAAGAACTAAAAGTAAATCTGCCATTTAGTTCGGTAATTCTACTATTGGGTATTTACCACTCCAAAAGAAGTCATTGTATCAAAAAGATACCTGCACTCATCTTTACTGCAGTACTATTCACAGTAGCAAAGTTATGGAATCAACCTAAGTGCCCATCGAGTAATGAGTGAGTGGATAAAGAAATGTGAAATACGCACATATACACACACACCATGGAAGATTACTCAGCCATAAAATGAATGAAATTATGTGGTTTTTTTTTTTTTCAGCAAATTATATGGATCTGGAGGCCATAATCCTAAGTGAAGTAACTCAGGAATGGAAAATCAAATACCACATTTCTCACTTATGAGTGGGAGCTAAGCTTCCATGATCATATAGAGTGAAATAATAAACCTTTGAGACTCAATAGAGGGGAGGATGGGATGGAGGTTACAAATCAAAAGTTACCTATGGGGGTACAATGTACACTATTCAGGTGATGGATGCATTAAAAGCCCAGCCTTCACCACTATACAATCTATGCATGTACCCAAATTCCACTTGTACCCCCCAAATCTATTGAAATAAAAGGAAAAGAAAGAAAGAAAGAAAAGAAAGAAAGATCCCTGTCTTTAGGAATTTCATAGATTCATAAAGGAAAGAAAATATGTAGACAAGTGAGGATAATTCAGTATAAAAGGTAACAAGCATCACAACAAAGGTTTAAAGGGCCGTGCACACCATGTCTCATTGATTACAAGAAACTTTGCCCCCCCCCCAAGTAAAAAGAGATTTATTAGTATCCTGAGATTAACAGACTAAGTTTCTGTCTCTTCAGAGAGACAGAAATAAGGAATCTTCTGGAAATTGAGACATAGACTTAATTTTTAGGATGGTACCTTTAGCTGCAGCCAAACTGCACCTGGCTATACCTTTCTGTTCCACGTAGGCCAGCTTGCACCAGTCCCTGTCTGTTTCTTATAGTATGCTACTGGAGGCTTGCAGAAGTAGCCTGGAAGCTCTAGGACCCAAATCTTGAGGGAAGTAGCTCACCTCCTTGGCTCAGACTGTCTCACATCATAGGATCTGTCTATTTCTAGGCATTAATATCTAAGACAGTGTGGGTGAGCTACTATACTTGGCTTAGGCTGCATCAATATCTGCTTCTTAGGCTGGTGATGAAGGGGAGATAATTTAGAAGAAAAGGTGGAAAGGAAGGTGCTGCCACTTACAAGTGATATTGATACTTGAAGAGAGGAGAGGTATGTCTAGATAGGGGAATTAGAGGAAGTATCAAGAAGGACCTGAAATTTAGGCTGGATTTTTGATGCAGGAAACTTTTGGGGAGTCTGCCTAGGTCATGCCCTCCTGCTGTGAGAATGTTCACATGGAACAGCACATGGAAGACAGCCAAGTTGTATTGGATGACTGCCATCTTCTTGGCCAGAGCTGACTAGAGGGAAGTTGAACAGCTGAGAGTCATTCTGGGGTTAGGGGGCAAGTTGGTTTTCTTTCCCACACAATAGAAACTTGTATATGACATATGATGCTTATGGTTTGTGGGCTTGGAACTGAGAAACATGTAAGAGCCTGAGGTGGCCATGTTTGGTCAATGGACATGGGAAAACAGAGAAAGCAGAGAAAAAGCAACAGAGTAGACTCATGGGAGGAGGTGGAGATCAGAGCATGTATGATTAGTGAGAAAGGAGGGAGGGAGGGGAGAGCAAAAGGAATGGATCGTTTCTCTGAGAGCGTCTTAGTTTCTTATTCTGGTTCCTTGTAAGGTGTGGCTGAACTTTGTGTTCTCATGAGACGTTCAATTCCTGTTGAGTCAATTTCTGTCTCTTAGGCTCCTGAAGGGCAGTGAGGTATAGACTTACGGAGATGGACCAAGAAGTGAGGAAGAACTTTATAGGCAGTTGGAACAAAGCCTAAACGGGGAGAGTGTGAAACCAAATTAAACAACAGTAAGAATAGTTCAGCTTGACATATTCATTTGGTGAACAAAGGCTGGGAAGAATCATGAGAAAGGAGGTAAAGCTGTGTTGTGAAGATCAAAGAGTTTAGACGTTAATTGGGAGGTAGAGTTGAGCCACCGGATTTTTGAGCCGGAGGATGGAGATGATCAGATGATCACACCTGGTCTTTAGGAAGGGGGCAGTGAGTGGACACCAAAAGTGCTTACCTAGGAGCCAGGGAGGAAATTGCTTCTGTGCCTCATTTCTATAAGATTTGTCCTGGGACCGCTTATTGGATACTGGATACACCCCATCCACTCCCTTTTAAGGAGGGTAGCACCCACACAGAAGCAAAGATCCTTCTATGCTGTTTCCCAGATCAGTCATATCTAAGCTGGGTGTAAGAGGGGGAATGGGAAATTTTATAGCCTGCATAGTCCAAGATCTATTGTCAAAGCAAATTTCCTCTCTCCTACAATAAAAACAGACTATGACTAGACTATGAATTCTGACATATTCTGGTGGTGAGAACATCATTTGGATGACTCCGAAAAGGCAAAGAAATATTGTCTAACGACATAAGTTGTTTATTATTTTTTTAGTGTCAGTTGCACACACGTGAATCCCTTCATGCTCAAGATCACCCTGCCATGGAAGAGAAGTAAGGTAGTGGTAAGGTGGTGGGTCTGCAGGCTTGACTTCATGGGTGTTCTGTTTGTCACTGCATCCTTGCTCACTTTTGTGAGTCTGTGACAGGGAGAGAAAGACAAGGAGTAAAGGGATAGTGAGTACCAACTAATGTAGCATCCAGCCTGCTCTCAGCAGTGATGTCTAATAATCGGGTAAGAAGGCAGAGATGATTTTAAGTGGAAATGATTGCTGAGGGTGAGTTGAAAGGGTCCAGTAATGGCCTAGTTAGGCATGTATACTCTGAGGAAACTGATGGGAGGTGAAGAGACTCTTTTAGTTTGAGGTGGGGGATTCCATACAGAAAGGATAAGAAGGAACAAACCTGGGAGATTGGAATCACACTAGGCACTACTGCTGCTTGCTGGCTACATAGTAGCTCTGGCTAATTAGCCTGGGCTTCTCCCTAATTCCCCAGCTTGCCAGCGCTGCTAATGCTGGTGAGGTCAAGGGGGTATTCCTCACTTAAACATCTACCTCATCACTGCCTGGCTGTATGTACTAATAGTTAATTCTGCAGTTGGCACTTCCCAGCAGCCTGGGTAGAGACGCCCAGGTGGAGGGAACTCTCCTAAAAGGGACATGGGGAGGGTTGGAACAATGAAAATGCTGACAAGAAGCAAGGGATTAAGTGAGAGCAGGTGGTCCATTTATTTTTGCCAAGTTTTTTTTTCTTTGAGACAGAGTCTTACTCTGTCACCTTGTGATATCATAGCTCACGGCAAACTCAAACTCCTGGGCTCAAGTGATCCTTCTGACTCAGCCTCCTGAGTAGCTGGGACTACAGGTGCCCACCACAACTCCTGGCTAATTTTTCTATTTTTAGTAGAGATAGAGTCTCAGTCTGCTCAGGCTGGTCTCA
Source organism: Loris lydekkerianus (assembly GCA_963574355.1). Taxonomy (NCBI): domain Eukaryota; kingdom Metazoa; phylum Chordata; class Mammalia; order Primates; family Lorisidae; genus Loris; species Loris lydekkerianus. The sequence goes on along the minus strand of CAUYPK010052484.1, from coordinate 6,277 downwards.
CTCCTGACCTCAGGCAATCCACCTGCCTCGGCCTTCCAGAGTGCTGGAATTACAGGCATGAGCCACCACACCTGGCTGAGTCTGTGGATTTCTGGCCTCACTGGGGTTCATTCTCCATCGCTTAGACAGGAGGTGAGAGGGGCACCATGGTACTGAATGAGGCCCTTTTCTGTCTAGAGAGACTTTCATCATAGTTTGGATGGGGAGACTGGCACAAGAAAGCCTGCCTGGCTTCCTCAGGGTGCACCTGCTGCTGTTCTGATAAACTGCCTGAGAAAACAAGGTCCTGCTCTGCCTAACTTCCCAGAGTGTGGGCCAACTGCCAGAACTCTTTCCTGCTGTTTGGGTAGACAAAAGATAAACTCTACTTAACCTTCAAGCTTTAAAAATTATTGTTTCAAGGCTTTTTGGTTTTAAACAGTAGATATCATATCTCTTTGGCTGATGTGTTTTAAATTGAATTTCAACTAGTCCCACCATCTCACCAATACAGAGATGCTGTGTTCTTTATTCCTTTCTTTCTCCCTCTCCTGTGATAGACATGTTTAATGTATGTGCTCAGGAAAGGGCAATGAGAATGGGTAGAGACTCATGTGGCTCATACGTCCAGTGAGGGGAACAGCCATGCAGACACGGCATGATATAGACCAAAGCATAGTGTCTGCTGCACTATATTTTTGTCTAAAGAAAAAAAAATAAAGGAAGGAAGGAAGAAAGAAATATGCTCTCAGTAATTTTTTTCCCTCTGCTTTTTTGAGGAAGCCTGTTCAACCACGAAATAATTCTATTGGGAGAAAACCTCTTTCTTCCTCTCTGAACTGAATTCACTGCCCCTGTTTTTTCACCTCCTGGCCCCCAGTCTGCTCTCTCTTCCTCTCCAAATTCTTTTCCCACTTTGAAAAGCATTTTAACTATCACCTTTAGTTGACTTTCCTGTCCCATATTTTTCCTGCTTGGTTATCCAGGGAAAAAATTGATATAATCCCTGCAAGATGCTCTAGGGAGTGAAAGTGCTGGGTCTTTCTGCTTTACAGGGGTTTAATTTTCTAGAGGCAAAGGTTAAAAGAAAACACATCTGAAGTGCCTGCAACTGGACATGGCTGCACTGCAGCTCATGCACGGTTTACCTGTAATTCTGCATCTCAATTGCAATATGTCTTTTGTGGAAAGTGCCATCCTTTACTCCCGTGTGCACCAAAAGTGCTAAACCACTGACAAGTCCGGGCTTTGCTCTTGGCTGTGCTAGGCCTTTAAGGATTCCATCATAATTTAGGAGTAGTAAAGTGTCATGGTGTTTGAGCATAGCTGTGAACCTTAAAGAACACCTCCATTTGTCCCAAAGTGATGGGAAATGGGCAAGCTGTCCAGCTGAGAGCAGAGATAAAAATTTTTAACAAGGACACTCAGCTGGGATTCCGAGTCTGGCTAGAGTGTCTTCTCTCACAACTCTTCAGTGTGACACAGTTTTCCCTTCTCAGTAAATCTCCTCTGTGACCTTTTATTATTCCCTTAGTAGAGTTTATGTCCACTGTCCTTCTAGTAAGCCCAAGCTCTTCACCTGTTTTTGACAATCTAAATGTCACTTTTTGCTCTTAGCAGCCCTTGTTAGTTTACTAGGTCACAAAGGTTTGTAAAACTAAATAAAAAATTTTCAAGTTTATGAGGCTGAACTTTCTTGGCTAGAGATATTTAATCAGGGAACCAAGTTTTTAAAGTTGCTTTGAGATATCGAACAATTGTATTTGCAGTGATTTTACAACGTTGTGAGCATTTATTTTGAGGTTATCAACTGATGTCATCGCTGGCCACTTACATTTCTCAACTGCTTTCTCCTCTAAGCTCTGTGTCTCAGCTCTGCCCAAGAGCATCATCCTTGGAAACAAGGCAGTCTTTGAAATAGGGCATGGTTGCTTTTTATATTGGTTTCCTTCCCTCTGTTTCATCATAGGTTTTGAACAGATTAAGCCAGAGAGTGCTGCACCCACAGAGGAGGTCCAACCTGTTCAGTGTTGTCTCTGGAGTCAGAGAGGCCCCTGTCCCTGTTCTCATCCCTACATACCGTGTGGGCAATGTTTTCCTTCCTGGAAGAACAATGCCACACTCCTAGTATTTCTTTTTTCTTTTTCTTTTTTTTTTTTTTTTTTTTGAGACAGAGTCTCACTATGTCACCCTGAGTAGAGTGCCATGGCATCACAGCTCACAGAAACCTCAACTCTTGGGTTTAAACAATTCTCTTGCCTCAGCTTCCCATGTAGCTGGGACTACAGGCACCCGCCAAAATGCCAGGCTATTTTTTGTTGCAGTTGTCATGGTTGTTTTTTAGCTGGCGTGGGCTGGGTTCAAACCTACCAGCCTCGGTGTATGTAGCTAGTGCTGTAAACACTGTGCTACAGGTGCTGAGCTCACACTTCTAGTATTTCAACCCTAAGAAATAAGGCAGTGAGTGTCAGACACTTCCTATCTCTCCAACATGCAAACTCCCCTGGGTTTTGGGCTTTGCCTCAGCCAACAAGGTAGAAACTCATCTAAGTGCAGCAGAAAGAAACAAGCTCAGACCAAGCCAATGCCAGGGAAGAGAGACCTAAACTGAGCACAGTCTGAATTATTTGTCACATGACCTGGGGAAGACTGTACAAATATATTAGTGATTGTGTTAGAAAATTTCCATTTTCTATTTTTGTCTCTCCTCCCTTGCAAAGATTTTCTCAAATTTTTATTGGCACAAGAAAAAACTTAATCTATATGTTGATAGCTCTCCAATTGATATCTCCATTCCAGATGGCAAGCTGCCTCCGGGACCTTCTCATTGGATACCTACAGGATAACTGGGTAACTCAAACTTAACATGATCAACACTGAGATTCTGGGATCCTTTCTCCATACTTTCTGCTTATTATACTTTGAGTGTTTGTTCCTTCCAAACCTTATAGTGAAATTTGATCCCCAATGTTGGATGTAGGGCCTAATGGAAAGTGTTTGGGTCATGTGAGTGGATAGATGAATTGATTAATGTCCTCCCTGAGGGTGGATGTGAGTGAATTCTCACTCTATTAATTCCCTAGATAGCTGGTTGTTTAAAAAGAACTTACCACCTCCCATCCCCCACTTCCTCTCTCATCATGAAGTCTCTGCACATGCCAGCTCCCCTCCACCTTCTGCCATGAGGGGAAGCAGCCTGACACTTTCACCAGATGCTGAGCAGATTCAGGCTCAGGCTTCTCATATATCCTATAAAACTGTGATCCAAATAAATCTCTTTTCTTTATAAATTACCCAGCCTCAGGTATTATTTTATAGCAATACAAAAGGGACTAAGGCACTGCTTCTAAAGTCTTCCCTATTTTAGTAAATACTAATGCCATCCTCCTGGTTGCTGAGAACTAAAACTTAGGAGTCATCTCTGAAATATCTCTTTCTTTCACATTTCACATTGGACACAACTGCAAATCCCGTTAGCTCTGCATTCAAATCGTATTCAAATTCTGATAACTTCCTACCACCTCTGTTTCTGCTATCCTCATTCAAGCCCCATAATTTATTTCCCCTTGGATTATGGCAATAGGTTCTCCACCAGTCCTCTAATTCCACTCTTTTATCTCTCTATCCCGTCCATAGCACAGGAGGTTAAATCATCCTTTCACAATTAAGTCAGACAATGCCACTCTTCTGCTTGGAACCTACTCAAGGGACCTAGAAGGCCCTATGTGGCTTGTCCTTTTGTATCCCTGACTTCACCTCCCTGCTTCTCCACACCAGCCACTCTGTCTTCCTAGCTGTCTATGAACATGTGACTCACACTCCTGCTTGGGGCCTCTCATCTGATTTTCCCTCTCATTGGAATTCTGCTCCTCCAGAAGTCTGCATGGTTTATTCCCTCATTTGCTTCAGATCTTACTCAAAGATTATTTTACCATTGACACATTCTCTGATCATTCTAACTAAATTATGCCTCTGCAGAACACTTCCCATTCTGCTTCTCCCACTTTGTCTTTATCTCAAGATTTATCTGGCATAGTGTAACAGTTGGCTATTGCTGAGTAACAAACCACCCCCAAACCCAGAGGCTTAAAACAACAGTCATTTATTTTTCCTGCTAACAGATCTATAAGTCAGCTGAGGATGAGGGCTGGATTTGCCTTCCTCCTCTGTCCAGTTGGCCTTGCCTTCTCTCTGCAGTGAGGGCTAGGCATGGTGGTGGTGGGGGAGGGGCTCTCCATGATTTCATTCTGGGGTCCAGGCTGAAGAGCTAGCAACTACCCAGGGACAACTCTTCTCATAGTGGTAAGAGAGGTGCCAGAGAACAAAGCCAACCTGCAAGCACATCTTGAAGCCATGTTTAGCCTTCTCTGGTAATAGTAGTGTGTGGATGGTCTACATTCTTTTGTGAAGTGTTCATTGTCTCCCTCTTGTCTGAAGATGTTTCTATGAGTCAGATAGTACCCCTCCCTGAATTACTCTATCACATTTTTGTTCAAATGTCACCTCTTTTTCAAAGGGCCTTTCCCTGACAACTCTTTCCAACATGGCATCTCTCACTGTTTGTATCCCCATGCTGCTGTTTTAAGTAGCATTTCTCTCCATGTAATATCACAGTACATATTTACTTGCTTGTTTCTTCTGTCTCCCTGCAAAAACACAAGCTTCATGAAGGTAAAGCCTTTGTCTTTTTTGCTACTGAGTTCTCAATTCTTAGAACAGTGCTTGGAGCCTAGCAGCCTTTCAATAAAAACTGCTGAATAAATGATAAAAAACCACAATAAGGAAGGTCTAAGACTGTGTTAGAGGAGAAGTTCATCCCTGCACCACCTGGCATTACCCTGCAACATGCATTTAATCAGGAAAGATCTCTCTTTGACATGACATCAATAAATTACACATTTGTGTTTTTTTTTATTTGCTCATAAAACACTGTCTCTGTCCCTATAAGAGAATCTCTAAATTTTTTTGATACCACATGCGATGTTTTGATTATTTCTGAAGCTGTTCTCTGAGCCTGTAATATATCTATATCTCTTGTCTTCAGATGATTTGAAAGTGGTGGAGCTGAGTTAAAAATATTCAGAAGTAGCTAGGCAGTTAGAATTGCTTCAGCCTTGCACACAGACTGCTTTTGTGTCTTATCCTTGCATCTGCTATCAAAACAAAAATCTTTAACATGGGAAGATATTCCAGTCCAAAGACATCTATAGCTGTTATAGATAATGAATAAGGTGCCTTTTGAAAACATCCAAACAATTCTCTCTAACCTATTTCTCCTAGCACCTACCTTGGTTTTACTTTAAGAATGTTATAATCAGGCTCATCCCCAATAGCCTTACTTTTAGATAATTTGGAAATATAATAATGAAAAAAACCCCTCATATAGTGTAGGTGTTCTTTTCCCGAGCACTTTGATATCACGTATTTTTTCTTATAAGGCAAAATAAGCATGTGCACTCCCATCAGACACAGGAAGAATAAGGCACAGAGGAGTTAAGTGACATCCTTAAGTCAGTTGGCTAACTAGTGACTGAGTCAGGGCACACTCATCTAAAGCCTTCTGTGCTGTGCAGATTACAAAAGTTGAAATGTTAAGGTAACCTCTTCTGATACCCATTATAGGCTCCCATTTTCTAGATTTAAAAGCATGTGGATAAGCTTAAAAAGCAAAGTTGAAAGAAATAAAATCATTCTAGGCCAAGTTGTAAGGCTGAGGTAATCTCTATATATCCTCTTTCTCCTGCCCCTTTGCTATGTTTATGAAAATGAAGCCAGGGAAGTTTGAGTGGAATAGGATGAGAACAAATGGGTAGCATGAAATAAGAGGGAGATATATGTAAAGGGTGGAGGCTTTGCCCAATAGTGTATGTAAGATACAAATGTGTGATGCTGCTCTGGAGCTTTCTTTGGCAACCCTGTCTCTCTCAGGGTTTTGTTCTGTGCAGTACTCAAGCCAGTCCTGACAAAAGTGTCAGCAGCCTTGGTCTACCAGAACACGGGGTGTGGAATTTACTGTCATGGGTCAGGCATTTGATATGAGTTATGGGCAGTCATATGCTCATCAAGTCCTTACCCACTTTTTTTTTTTAAATTTATTTATTATTATTTTTTATTATAAATAAAAACATGCACCATAGATGTGGCCCGACCCATTACCCTCCCCCCACCCAAACCTCCCCCCTCCCTTCCCCTTCCTTGGTCCTTTCCCCATAGTCTTGTGGTATAGTTGGGTTATAGCCTTCATGTGAAAGCTATAGTTTAGCTTCATAGTAGGGCTGAGTACATTGGATACTTTTTC